>CABHPP010097917.1:3262-28923 GCA_902168425.1 Peromyscus attwateri | reverse complement strand
ACACACACACACACACACACACACACACACACACACACACACACGTGCATGGACCCAACTGTGCACAAAGATAACAAATTTCCAACCCTAAATCAATGCTTTTAAAAATAACCATCCCACAGGTTTACCAGGCAAATGCTTAGGTCAAAATACATTACTGAGATCAATACGATGTGTTTTCAGAAAGCCCTCTGTATACTTTTAAATCCTTAAGGAATGTTTTCTGTGTGTGTTCTCTATTCATAAGCGGTCTGTCTGTTTAAGTAATGCACAGGTAAAGAACAAGCCTTTTAAAAGTGAGCAGTGATACCTGCTGTGATGATGCTATCTACCAAGGTGACTAGCAGAGCCAAGGTGACTCTAGCTAGAGTTTGAGGTATGCTGCTTGTGTTTTCAGCCTTGAAAACTCTGAACTAAATTCACCTCTTGCTTTGTACACCAGCCAGTCTCAAGTAGTTTTCTCCAGGTACAGAAAACAGACTGGTGCAATATTTCTTGCCTTCTCTGAAATCCAGAACCTGGAGCTTATATCTTATTTGTGGCTTTCTAATAATTGCTTCATATTGTCATTTGTAACTGGTGGGACTCAGACAAGGACGATGGAGCATAAGGATCAGTTCTAGGTGCTATATCATACAGAAAAGGGGGTGTTAACTTAAGGGGGAGGAAGAGAAAGAAGAGGAGGAAGGGGAGGAAGAAGAGGAGAAAGGAGAATGAGGAAGGGGAGGGGACAGGAAAAGGAGGAGGAGGAAGGGACTACTCAGCTATCTCCAAAGGGAACTCGCATAAGATTCTGCCTCTTTGAGACATGCTGGACCTAAGTTTTGGTAACAAATGCCTGTGCACACTTGTTTCATCTCCAAAGCATCCTGCGGCAACCCACAGAGTCACTGCGGCTGTCTTGACTTGCTCACTTGCTTGGTTTCTGCTGCGCCGAGATGGAAGTCAGTGCCCTGTGTATGCTAGGCAAATACTCCACCACATGCTCAGCCTCCAACCACTTTTACTTTGTTTTCTCTGCCATCAGTTTCCAGTTCCATGCAGGTAAGAAGTGGTATTACTTGCGTAATTTTTAAGTTGCCACATGGTTAATTTCTTTTTAAAAGAACAGGAAAAAAAGCACAAAGAATTCTAAAGATTCTTAGCCAGTAACATTGCTTGTGCTGTAGCCATGAGGACCTGCATCCATGTATAAAAAGTTGGGCATGGTAGCACATGACTGGAAAATCAATGCTGAAGAAGCAGAGACGGGAAGCATAGCCTACTTGGTGAGCTGTAACCAATGAGAGAGCCTGTGTCATAAACCGGGGGACAGCACCTAAGGATTGAACTCTAGCCTCTATATATACATGCAAATACACATATGCATATGAGTGCATGCATGCATGCATGCATGCATGCGCGCGCACGCGCGCGCACACACACACACACACACAGAGACAGAGAGACAGAGGCAGAGAGACAGAGAGAGACAGAGAGAGAGAGAGAGAGAGAGAGAGAGAGTTCTCTGCCAACCTAGAGTATATCATACTTCACACAGTAAGATCATAAGTCCTGGAAGTTGAATCCGAACTTTAGAAATGAAAGGAAAACATAGTCAAAACAGCAAGGCATCCCCATGCGTGGTAGCCTACAGAGGCTTCCTAGTGAGAACTTACTCAGGGTCAGAGAATGTGAGCTTGTTTTACCCAGCAGGGCTATGTAAGATGATGATTTGACCATGGGCCTGTTTACCAGGTGTTTGGAAGGGTCTACACTTGGCTGTATGGTGTGCTTTGATCTTGCAAGCGGGCAGTCTTTTGCCTTTCCTCTTGGCATATTATAAAAGGCCCTTTTGAATAAACCTTGAGACTGTTGGGTATTGATGCAGGCCCTCCCAAAGCTATCCTGTGTCTCTGTCTTTCTTATCATCTCTTTCTATCTTTCTACCTAATATTTTCTTATCCCTCTCTCCTCCACCTAAGAACCCTTTGAAAGATGGGAACAAGTCTTCCTCAGTCCCCCACAGATGGCACCCTGAACATAAGGCTTAGGTACAGAGGATAGAAGAGAGGGGGCACTTCGGGTTAAGGGGGCATGCCTGGTAATGAATTAAGTTGAGGCAGTGATATTCTATTCTTCAGAAGTAAAACTGTAAATATAAAGCAAATAGTTAAAGTTAGGCTGCAGGAAAGTACCTCTCTCTATGACTCTCTTTCACTGTTTCTCTCTCAATCTCTACCTATCTACTAAATTAGGTCTAAAAAATGGCAGTATAAGGAAGTCATAAAAGTTTTGTGAAGTTTAGTTTGAGAAATGTAGGCTTAGGTACATTAGGGTAGAATAGGCTTTAGGTGTTGTGAAGACTTAGGTATAACAGAAACTTAAGGTAGAGTACAGATGGGACCTGGGACACAGAAAGCAGTGTCCAGGACTGAGCAGACACTGCAAACCTGGCAGTCCGAGAACAAAAAGCCACTTCGGAGATTGCCAGATTCAGAAAGCAGCAGCAGAGCATGAGTGGCTGCCACGGCCAGGTGTAGGGAGCTGAGACCCTGTAGGGAGCTGAGACCCTCGGGGGCATCATCCTAGAGGCAGCAGACATTGAGAGCCAGCACAAGCAGCGAAGGGTTCTGCATACTTTCTGCCATGGTGGGGCAGTGGCAAGGAGAGCCCTGGAGAGACATGGCTTGAGGCTGCCTTGACAACTCAACCTTGACAAGCCAAGATGCCCTGCCACAAGAGAAGGCAAACAGCAGGTAGCAGAGGCAGCTTCAAATGCAATGGAGACTTCGGACCCCAGTGGCTGGAGTCCTTGGTGGCCAGAGCCCAGCAGAGACGTCAGGGGAGAGGCAACAGTGGTGAGCAGCAGAAGCCCTGCAGAGACAAGGCTACTGCCTTGGGCAGAGAAGCAGCATCAGTGGCATGAGCAGCTGAGATGTGCTGGAAAGAGCTCCATGCAGTTGTTGACTCAGATTTCAAAATGATATCCATTCTGAGATGCCCCCAAATTGTAGCTTCGAGGATGCACATGTGACTGGGTTTATCCAGAAACTATCAGTTAATCCTGAAACACAGTGAATCCACTTATTCAAGACCAGCATGTACAGCTGATGTGACATAAGTGTTCATTTCTCCTAGAAGTATGCATGTTATCTGTCTCAGTTCCTTGATCCTTTCAAGACCATCATGACAGTTTGTTAGAAGATGGAGAATTCCAGGGCCTGTGCGGGGCATGTGGCCCTGGTACCTTATCTCAGGATGCTCCCACCAGATTACAGCTCACTCCATGCTCCATTTCCTACCACATCATTACTGGGAGCCGTGCAGCTGAGTTTGGACCAGCATATGAGTGCTTGTCCAACAGGTTTCCAGATGAGGCAGACGCCAATGAGGAGAGTCTCACTCAGCAAGGACCAGTGGACTTCAGGACAGTGCAGAATACTGCTGGGACCACATGGCCCGCATACTCTTTTCTCTCATAATATTGATGATTCTCTTGGAGGTTTTAGTGTCATTTTATCAATCATGCATGGGAGGGATGTGGTCATTCCTGGAAAGCCCATTTTCTCTCAAATATTTTCCCCTAAAATTCTTTGGGAGGGTCAGAGGCAGATTACTCCCATTTCTGTAAATACGTTTTGAACGGGATTGTTGTTCTTGAAAATGTGTGCCTGTGTCAATCACCTTTTCATGATTGTAAAGACAGGATGTATCTGGCTCAATATTTGGCCAAGCTAGCAAAATGTTAAGTATTGATTTTGGTTTAAAAGATGTAAAAATTCTTTTTGCCAGAGGTTAATGTTGGAGGATGGGAAAAATTTGCTTGTTAGCATGGAAAAAGATGCTTGTTTTTGATGTATAAATAAAGATGGCTGGAGCTTTTTGGGGCCAGCCACTTGTGTAAAACTCATCTGGTGGTCAGATGAGTTCATCAAATCGCACCAATGCTCCTTTCCTGACTGAGGACCTGAATCCAGGCTGTGGTGGGACCATGGCACTTCATCATCTATTCCTAATCCAGTATGTTTCCTAAAGCAACAGATGTTTGAGCTAAGTACCTTATAGTTGATGGGTAACTAAGAATCTGGCTATTGGCTCCCAAGAACTGCCACCTGTTTGTCCATAACATGCTGGATTTTAAAGTTTTTGTTACATTTTTATTTAGTGTGTGTGTGTGTGTGTGTGTGTGTGTGTGTGTGTGTGTTCGCACACGTGCTATGGGGAATGTGTGGAGGTCAAAGGATTACTAGGTGCCAAGGATTAAGCTCCTACCTTCAGGGCTGGCAGCAGACGCCTTTCCCCACTGAGACATTCCGCAGCCTTCTCTCTGAATCTCAACACCCTCCTCACTCAGAACACAGCTTGCCTGATGAAAGGGTGAGCTAAGCATTACTGTGACTCTTTGTTCCTGGTTATGACCTGTCCCTTCCTTTACCTCCTGCTCCTTTTCTCTTTGACAGAACACACAGCCAAGGGACCCTGGAAAACTGAGCAGCACAGGAGACACAAGGCCACATCTGCAGAAGACTAAGTGCCAAGTGTGGCGTATTTTGTTTACACTTTAAAAGGTCCTGGGAAGGAAGTCCTGTCAACGGTGAGCTTACACCGGCGGTAGAAAGAAGAGTTTGGACTATATGAGGAAGTCTTCCCTCAGCTCGTCGCCCCTTTGCTCTTGAGTGAAGAGATGAGAGAGACCAAAATCAACAGCAAGGACAGAGCCCTGCAGCTGTGCCTCGGTGCCCCACACAATGACAAAGGGAAAATGGGAACACTGTGCTGCGCTGCATGTCTTCGAAGATGCTCCATGGTGCGGTAACTGATCTCATTCCTCAACCAAGCCTCTAAGCTAGTGAAGGGGTTCAAGCTATGCTGTCCCCAATTACCGCATCGTGACCTTGAGAAACCAGAGAAGCAGGAAGGTCACTCTGACCTCTCCTGCCCTTCTCCCCTGCGGCAGGAAGAACCCTCATGAGAGAGATACTCTTCCTACAACCAGAAGAAAAGGAACTCCCAGAGAATCTGAACAAAGAGCTCTTGCTAATTCCACAAATTCATTACCCTCTCATTACACCTTCCCATCCAGTCATACTTCTCCACGACCATCCTCAAGTCCATCAAACAATGTTTAAAACACACAAGTTTACTGGTCTTTATTACTGAAGGCTCCTGTGTCATGTACATGTGTACGCTTTTCTCTTGTTGTTCTGGCGTTTGTTACAGGAACCTCAGCTGTGACTCTGGTGATGAGCAAAGAAAAGAAATCTTTGCTCCTCTACACTGCGCACCCAGTATTTTCTCCATGTTTTAAAATGAAGGTATTAAGTGATCAGAGCCGTGGGAGCAGAGGACACCAGATGTTAACTAAGAATGCAGGCCGCTGGGGACAAATGCCTGAAGTCTCTGCATGACTGATGACAATGGGGGATTGAAGTCTTCCGTCATGTGTCCCAGCTAGGATATGGGAGCCTTTCCAACATGAACAACAAGCTCACACACGCAGTCTCATAGGTGGTTCTGATGCACGAGCCCACCCCTCACCCAGCCAACTGTATGAAGAACCTCTCCATCAGAGGGTGTGTTTTATCACAGAGCCTTGGTGGCCCTCTAGCACAGTGACTGTTTAACCCAAGGACATAATGCCAAAAAAAAAAGGGGAAATGTGAACTTAAGTAGAAAACCATGAGTTCTTGAGATCACACTATCCAGGTCTTGGTTGTCTCGCTGTCTTTTATGTCTATGAACTGAAGATAAGCAAAGGCAAGCAACTTGTTCTTCTCTGCAGAGAACAAAGTGCTACGGAGGTGTCTGTTCCATTTATTGCCTCCTTGTCTTCTATTCTGTTGAAGAAGCCACATTCATTTCAATATTCCTGCTCACTCCCTCTTCACACTATCTCCATGAGAGCTATGATTCCATGCTCGAGACAGAATCCAGGTTCTCAAGCATGCTAGACCAATGCTCTAACTCCTGAGCTACATCCTCAACCCAGCTTTAACAACATATCCATTAACACACCAGATCAAGAGGAGGCACACACAGTAAGCAGCCTGGCCCTAAGAGACCAGTTCTCAGTGGAAGCCTTTAGTAGGAGCTTCCACTGATCTGTACGATCTGAAATCCTTCAAGGAAACTTCATCTGATGCGTCTTTGACATAGACCCTTCATGGTTCTGGAACATGTTAGAGGCGTTGTTACAGGAGATCAGAGTTTCCTACTGGTGCACACCTAAGGGTTTATCTTCATAGGAAGTTATGCGCTAGGCAGGAAGACACTGGCTTCCTAGTCACTGATGGATCATCGTGGGCTTCTTAAAGCTGAACAACTAAGGAAAAGAGCTAAGAAAGCCTGTTAAAGGAAAAATAATTATTAGTAGGGTGTGGGGGGCGTGTTAGAACTGTATGGGTTAAAATCTGCTAGGGTATTACAAATGAGACAGAGAACCAGTTAATTTTTCTTGTAGACCCTCACAAGGCCCATTGACCAATACCACAATAAAGCTGAGGTACCACTGTATCTAATGTGTGTTGCCTATTCCTCTGTGCTTAGAAAGTCTGGTGTGATATTTTTAACTTGTTTTTACATTTATTGGAGTTTAGGGGGAAGGCATGTGTGCACCATGGCTCACAGATGGAGAGGTAAGGGGACAATTTGTGGGATTTGGTTCTCTCCTATCTTGTAGGTTTCAGGGTTGTTGGTTGTGGTGGCAAGCACCGGTACCCACTGAGCCATCTCAGCAGCTTTTATTCTGGGTGTGGTGGCTGAAACTGACTTGAGATTTGTTGATGAATGAATATGTTAAATGAATGAACATTTGGTAAACATCTATGCTGTGCCAGGCACTCTAGCATAGGAAGCAGTGTTGCTCAAAGCAGATGGTGAGGTCTCCTTGGGGCCAGGCTACTGTGCCTCCTTGTCATCTAGCACCTCACTGTATTAAAAGACAAATTCCATCAAATTGTGTTGAGGATGTAACTCAGGGGTAGAGCATTTGCCTCACATGTATGAGGCCCTGAGTTTCATGTCTGGTCTCACACACACACACACACACACACACACACACACACACAAACGCATGCACATGCACACACACAATCTGAATTATTCCCACTGCTTGCTTTAAATAAGATTTTTCAAGCTGCACCCAAATATAACAATTCAGAAATCAAATAAATATTAATATATTCTGAAGATTGGGACCCACTGAAATATAATAGTTCTACTAACTGGCCAAGATCACACAACTTGATTATAGGTTCAACAAATTTGCTATAAGGGGATCCCATCCCATCTGTACCATGGAGTTCATAATATTCATCTTTCTTGCCTAATGAGATCATATGGTTGTCAAATGGGATGACTGTCCAAATGATCTGTTTCCTGATTGTAGATGCAATGTGACCAGCCACCTCACATTTCTGCCACCACACCTCTTTGCCGTGATGGACTGAATCCTCCAACTGTGAGTCAAAATTAAACCTGCCTTCCTTCAGATGCTTTTTTCGGGTGTTTTGTACCAGTAAATTAAAAAAAAAAAAAAGTAACTCCTACAGGAAGGGAATAGGAATCAGCACAGCCCCCAAGTGAACAACGGTAGGGGCTGGGCACATAGCTTCAGCTGTGCAGATGGGACACAGTTGTAGTCGGGGCATATTTTAAAGGTAGTGTGCAGTGTCTATGGCTGACCTAGGCTGAGAATGAGACAGGGCCATCAAGCAACGGTCTAGACGCTGAACTCCATGGTGGGATCCATGTTGGTAGTGGTTCGAATCATGGGTCAATGAAGGAAGTAGATATGCTGATTTAATAAATTGTTAATAAATAACAATAAAATGTTCAAGGAGCCCAACACCATCAGAGTCAAACATATGAAGGTGAATCACATTCTGTGCACGGGAGCTATACCCAGTGCTGAAAACGCAACTCAAAGGGGAAAACTTGGGAATCATCACGGCCATCACTGTCTGCTTACGGTGACGGATTTCTCATAGAACATCTCTCCTTATTTCATTTGGACTGACAAACCACCACGCTCCTCTGCCTGGTGCATCTGAATTATGTGCTTCCCTTGGTGAATTATTTACGAAGTGCCTGTCACATGAGACTGTGCTCCTGGCACCCGGGGAAAGGATTCATGAAAAGACCAAATACCAGCTGGGAGGTGCCCAGGGCACAGAAGGAGAGAAGAATATATAAATTATCCAAGGACAATTCTCCAAAAACAACGGACCCATTTGGCAATCAGCCACAAACTAGGCAATAAAATCTGGGATCCTTTGTTCTCTGAAACTTTGAAAAACAACAGAATTACCACGTCCACCGGTCTTATCTGGTATGTAGAAAGCCTGAACTGGGAAGGTGGAGACTCCCATAATGGAGTGACATACGTAAGAGGAATCCAGGGACTGGCATATGCAATGTTCAGGCTACTCTACCTGCTTGGGAGCTCAGACCCATGGTGACATGGACAGAAGCACCGGGTCCACACATGGCTCTGATCATGACAAGTCACTTGGTCTCCGTCGGTCAGTTTCCCAGCGTGAGAGGTAAAGACAGACACCCATGTATAAAGTTGCCTCCGGCTCTAACATAGGCACCCCTGGCATATTCCAGGGTACGTTCTACGAATCCTGTGGATGCCAGAAATTGCAGGTGATTCTGAGCCCCATGTTTCATCTGCTCACTCACACTATGATAGTCTATTGCTAAAATTGTTACATATTATTAATCACTGCTCTCTTAGTGTGCCCAGCTTATAAATTAAACTTTGCCAAACTATGACCCTCCATCCCACCATATGGATATACCTAGTTTATTAAGCCAGTCTTCTCTATCACCTAACAATATAAACACCTTTGTAGCATGATAGACACCAACATTTGGGACGCATATTGCAGGGTCTGTTACTTCTGATTGTGTACAAGACCCTGAGAAGGTGAAGGGGTTTGTGAAAACTCATGTGTCTAGCCAATGGGAAGCCATGCAGTGGCTGCCATATGTCCCTCTTCATCCAGGGCCCCTCTCAGATTGCTGTGTTCCTCACAAGAATCAGGCCATGTGGAAGCACCTTGGATTCCCTGCTGCTGGCTGATGAGGATACAGCACAAGCTACACCCGGAACACCCTCAGACCGGCAAATGAAACTGCTGTGCTTAAAACTTACAGCTTGTGCAGCCCTGCTGCTGACCTAATGAGAAGCTTCAAAACACTCAGGATGGCGCTATAAATAAGTCATTGTCACTTGCTAATATTGTTGTGATGGACAAAGAGAATAATAGTATAGGGGAGCGGGGGAATGAGAAGCATCCTCTAGGACAGTCAGCACCACAGAGATGCTAAGAACTCATCACAACAGCCGGGAGAAGCTCGTAAGACTGGGCAGATGAAGGTATCAATTGTCACAACAAAGGAAAATGATTGAACATATGACCACGAGAATTTGAATGTGAGCTTCAGACCAGAGTTGGTAGAATCTAACTTTAAAAGTTGCCAAAAGTAGAATCTCTAAGACGATGTTGACCCAGTCAACTGCTGAAAGTATGTAACAGAGATCCGCAGCTGGTTGAAATGCATAGAATAAATAACTGCAGGTGCCAGCCCCAAATGAATCTGCAACACAAACTCCACACCTATATATCTCAGGGAAAATCATGGTAAGAGGTGATGGAAAGAGCGTAAGAGTCGGAGGCCCAGGACCTCTGCTGTCAGATAGTGTCCCCTAGACAGGACAAGGAAAATGCACCCAGAAACTTGCAACAATATGGTTGCCTGAACAAGCCCAGCAAGACATCATCGGCTGACACTGCAATATGGACATGGGTAATTCCACATGGCCCCACCCCTAAACGAAGAGTTACAGGTTATCAATAGATACTAAGAGAGAGAGAATCAGTTACCTCCAGAGACAAACTCCACACAGGCTCTCCAATGCCAAGTGGTCATCCCTGGACACACGTACATAAGCTAAAAGGACTCAGCTACATATATATACATATATATATATATATATATATATATATATGCAGATACATGTAGCATTAATAAGTATGAAGAGATGATGAATTTGGCAGGGGGATGTGGGAGGAGTTCGTTCGAGTGGGAGGGAAGGGTGGAGGGATGTAGATGCAGCGCGCACGTCTAAAGTTCTCGAAAATAATGATTAAAAACATGAACATCTTTCTAAAAGTAATCTCAAAGGCAAGGCTACCCCGCAGAATAAGCCCCTTGACATTACAGTTAAAGTTTTAAGAGAGAAAAGTAAAATGCCATTTTGGAAAAATAAACCAACTCACAATTTTTAAAAAATGCTTCAATCATCTTTTCCTCAGCCTCTTTCAAGGTATCTATTTTTACCATCGCATTCTTATTATAATTCAATTATTTCCTCTGGTATTTGGGATTAAAATCTAGATCTTGAGTCTTAGATGTCCAGTGCCCCATCCTGTTTCTCATATTTTTCATGCCTAAGCATAATTATGCTCAGGGTGATATCCAAATACCTGAAACCATCTCCTTCCTCCCCTAAAGGAAATGAGACCCAGTGAGTTCTTTTTCTATAAACAGACACAATAGACATTATTATGAAGCCTGCAGCCATTATTTTGATATCTCAGCAGACAGCGTGCGTCACAGCCCACAGGAGATGAGAGCCTGCTGGTCTGGCCAGCCGTGTTAGCCCTAGAAAATACTGTTTTCAGGACAAGCTGGACAGAAAAGAAAAACAAACAACATAGACTGTGCAACTATAAGCTCATGAAATATGTGAATTTGCAAACTGAAAGTAAAGACTCTGAAGTCAAGCATCACAATCATGCTTTATCCCAGAGCATTCTTAGAACCCGTGCGTCGTTTCTAAGAGTCCATTGTTTTAGTTTCTAAGTGGTTCCTTCTGCAACGTTTCAAGGGGATCTTGGTATTTTTTTTTTCTGCATCGAAGATCAGAAATTAAAAGCTAAAGATGCAAAACTAGTTTCCTTGAAGTATCCAATCAAAGAATGAAGAATGAAGATTTGAGGAGTCCCTAATTTAAGTCTAACCCCATAGGCAGCACTAATTAATGAGATATTCCCATGATCGTTTACAATTTCTTGCTTTGCTATTTTGAAACCTAGATACAAAGGGCTCGTGTAGTAACTGAAGAGTCAGAGTTCTTCTCAGGGTGAGTGCATCACCTCGCCAGAGAAAACCACACAGAGCTCACTCCCACTGACCCCCTGCAGAAAACCACACAGAGCTCCCTCCCACTGACTCCCTACAGAAAACCACACAGAGCTTCCTCCCACTGACCCCCTGGGTTTGGCAGGAATGCAGAGCTCAGAAACAGGTCACTTGGGATCCTGAATTAAGATTTTAGTACCGACACAGAGGGAGTAGTAACATGTTTGACCAGGAGGGACCCCAGTGCCATGTGAATAAAATTAGACCTACTGTGAGGACCTTGCAGCAGCCAAACTGGCCCACACCCAGGACTGTCCATGTCACCCTGGGCAGATCCACAGCAGCAAAGGCAGGTGCTGAGGCTGACTGCGGCACCACAGAGGCACCACGGTGCACCATACCAGGAAACCAGGGCTCCCTTTATCCGCTACAACAGGGTGATAACAACTGCCAAATGTTATCATGAGGAAGAGCTTCAAGAGGCAGTGTTTTTTCCCCGTGGAGGCACTTTTTCAAGTTTGATGCCCAAGGGATGCTGATCTTTCCAATGGCCGCATTCATTAACTCTTGTCTCTGCACCAGAAGGCACCCGGGAGCTCTAGAGAGGTGGTAAAAAATGGGGCTGGAACAGTATTCAACGCTAAAAGGAAATAAGCCATGAAAAGACAAGAAGGAAATGTAAATGCATGTTACCAAGTGGAAGAAGCCAGGCTGACACTGGCTGTTCACAGTAGGATTCCAACTCTGGTGTTCCAGAAAAAGCAAAACTATGAAGACACAAACACAAACCAGGAGCTGCTGGGCTTGCCAGAAGGGAAAGGAGAATTACACAAAGCAGTGATGTTTTTTTGGTAGAGAAATGTTCCACGTGATGCTGTAATGGTGGGCACAGGCTCTCTGCATTTGTCAAAACCCCTAGAATGTACAGATAACAGGAGTGGACCCCAACGACAGCTATGAGACCTGAGTGATTTGTGATAACGTTCATGTTTATCATAAAAATGTACTATGAGCTGGGGAGATGGCTCAGTGGTTAAAGTCTTGGCACAAGCCTAAGGACCAAAGTTTGGGTCCCCACCACCCACGTAAACAGTGGGAGAAGCAGTATGTGTGTAGCAGGAGGGGATGGGGGGGTACAGATGGATCCTTGGAGCTCACGGGCCAGCCAGTCCAGCTGAATCACTGAGCTCTCAGTGCAGTGAGGGATCTTGTCTCAAAAAATAAAGTGGAGGACAGCAAAGGAAGACAGCCAACACTGACCTCTGACCTCCACATGCATAGATGCCTCCATGTGCATAGATACACATGCTCCTGCACACAACTGCGCACACATGCGTGTTTGTGCACACCACACACACACACACACACACACACACGCACACACACACACACACACACATTCACCATTGTGATCTGAAACACTACTAGAGGGGGAGACTGAAAAGCAGTAGGAAAAACTCTGCATTCAACACCTAAATTTTATTTCTTTCTTTCTTTGTTTGTTTATATACTTATAGCTGCCCTAAGTGCAGTCTGAGGAGGGAGAAATGAGAAAATAACAATGCTGGAATGAGGGTTAGATCCAAAGGCTGGGGTATTCATGAAGAATGATGGAGACGGCTGGAAGAAAGAACTGACTAGTGACTGAGCTGGACCAGTGACAGGCTATGACGGGAAATCCCCTACCATGTACATTAGTTCCCTTTCCATTGCTGGGCTAAAACACCACACCTTATAGAAGGCAGGCTTTACTTGGGCTTGTGGTTACAGAGGGCTAGAGGCCATCACCATCATGCTGGGGGAGCATGGCAGCAGGCAGGCATGGTGACTGGAGCAGGAAGAACAGCCAAGCGCTCACATTCCAAACCACAGGCAGCACACAAAGGGTGTGTGGCTTTTGAAACCTCAAAGCCAGCCCCCAGTGACATACTTCATCCATAGAGGCCATGCCTTCTAAGTCTACCCAAACGGTGCCACCAACTATTAAAATGGCCGAGATTTACGGGTGACATCACACAAACTACACTATGTTTACTTTTTAAACCTGTTCAAAGAATAATTTATTCTCTCACGTAAACTGAGAGCTTATACAGTCTGCTCTCAGAAATGAAGGATTCCACAGTGCCTCCTTTTGTGAGGTCCTGGATATCACAGTCCACATCTTAAGACAGCTTGGCACCCCTGCCACGGTGCTGGTGTGATGTTGACGTATTTGATTATTCACAAGGCGAGTAAATGTGATCTCTCTGGGAATCCAGGTAGAACTTTCTAACAAAATGGAGGCAGGAAACCTTCCCTGATGGGAGACAGCCTCCTTGACTTTAATATAGACAAGGAAGCCATTCCTTGATGAGAGACAGCCCCTTCAACTTTAATACAGACAGGGAAGCCTTCCCTGATGAGAGAGAGCCCCCTTCAACTTGATTCACTTTCTTTCAGATATTTTATTGCTTTCCCCTCTGAAATTTCTTACAACAGCTTATCATTTTTCACACACTGCTCTTGTATAATCCTCTTCTAAATGAAGCAAATCCTATTTGCCAACCTCATAGACATTTCTCTAGAAACATTATGAATGGAAGTTCTAGGGAGAAAGGTACCAGGCAAATAAATCTACAAAAAGAGTCATAATTGTCTCTATAAATGGACAGAAATACCCTAGAGGCCCCATTTAATGGTTCACTTCAATTACCTGATCATCCTAAGTAATTCTAGTTTCTCTTACATATTATATTTTAGCACTCCAGCAATTCATGCAAATTGCATTTCCAAAATAACTACAATTGGAATAATTTGACTTTTAAAAATGGTTTCATTTATTTGCCATGGATTTTATATGGAATGTCCCCCACAGGCTCACGTTTTTGAATACTTGGTCCATAGCCGATGGCTCCATTTGGGAAGGTTGTGGAAACATTAGGAGGTGGTTTTGGAGGAAATGGATGTGGTGACCTTGAGTTTTCACGGTCAGCCCTCCTTTCTGTCTGCTCTACCTCCCACTCTGCCCAGGTGTGGAGTGCCAGCAGGGCTCCCCAGCCTCCTCGGGGGAGGCTGTACTCTCAAACCATAGGCCAAAATCAACCTCTCCTCCCATACATTGCTTCTTGCAGGTATTTTATTGTGGAAATGAGAAAAATAACTAATAAAGTCAATAAAAAACTCTTAATGATGAGGAAGGATCTCGGGAGCCTAAGGTGGCTGTTCCTCAAAATTCTGGGCATAGGCTGAGAAAAGAACAAATTGATGAGGCTTCCAGAGCTCTCCTTCTTTGTCCTCCCAAGGACACAGCTTTCTCCCTCCTCCAGCCCCAGGGGATTTGTCAGTGACATAGTATCACAAGGGCTCCAAGCTAGAATCAGCTCACGTCTACAGGAGTAGGCATTTCCACAGAGATGTGGGTATTTCCAAAGGGAAACCTGGCTCTAATAATTAACCTTAACCTTCTCAGCTCAAACTACACATAATCATGTTAACCTTGGGTAGTAACCTGGTGTTCTATGGGAAGGAGACAGTTTCCTCTCTCCCTAGGTTACACCAGGACAGTAAAGCCAGCAAGACAGCGCCAGACATCCATCTGCAAGTGGACAGAAAGTACCGCAGACTCCTCGCTGGCTAGTTCTCTTTAGTCACTTAAGGAGGCATCATTCCTAGACAGTCCTGGGTCACAAATAATTCATCCTACCTACGAAGACACAGCCCACTAAGTCCTAAGATGAGAACAGGTAAAATCGGAGATGAAAACAGCAGCTTGCATTTGTTTCACATCTACCAGATGGGCCCAGTCTTGATTCAAAAGCAGAAAACTGCCTGCCTCTAGCAACTTAAACTTAGCATTGCCCAGGGAACTGTGCAGCCCTTCAAGCTCTCACTTTGTCTAGTGAACATCTATTGTGTGCCTGGGCATCTTGGTGTCTGTATACACATGGGCAATATCGTGGCCTACAAGTTCACTTTGGCAAAAGTCTGTTCTGCACTTCGTTGAAACCCAAATACAAAGACATCTTGTGTCATCTGAAGTGGGCGTCCCAGAAAGAGGAATGTACATTCAGGATGGAGAATTATTTAAGTTTCTCTCTGCTGTGATAAATTACCTGACAAAAGCAAATCCCTGAAGGTAAAATGATTTATTTTGGCTCACAGCTTGAGAATACAATCCATCATGGCGTGGACAATGGGCAGGAGGAGGGTGAGGCAGCTGGTTATATTGTGTCCCCAGTGGGGAAGTAGAGAGCAATGTGGGCTGGTGCTCAGTTGGCTTTCTCCTTTTATTCAGTTCCTAAATCCAGCTCACAGGGTGGGGCCACCCAGACTCAGGGCAGGATAACTCTTCTCACTTCATTTAAGCCCTTCTGGAAACACCCTCAGAGACACATTGAGGGGTGTGTTTCCATGGTGATTCTAAATCAAATCCAATCTACAACTATACTACACTGAATGGACCGAATCTCATCTGGTCCAAGTCAAACTGACAAGTGACATCATTCTCATCCCAAGCATCAGTTACCTGACGAAAGGCTCCTTCCCAAAGGCGTATGTTGTCTTGACTGAAAATACCAGCACAGCGTGAGTCACGGGCAGTCTCTTCTGGAACTATGGATCCAACCCAATCATGCATGGTATCTTTAAGTGGTCCTTAAAACTATAAAGGCTAGGGAAGTGTTTCTTCCCAGCAACGCTATGGCTAATCCCAGAATCCGGGAAGAGTGGTACAGGCAGCTACTATGGTCCTTACTATCTGAGGGGCAATAACCCTCAGGCTATCTGACAGCAAAACCCGAATTTAAGCCATTGCGTACTGAGGCGTCAGCCTACAATGGCATTGTCCAGTTTAAAAGATCTTACATAGGATGGATGATGTATTTTCTTAAAGAGTTGACTAGCTTCTCAACTCTTTCACCGGAACCTGGTCCTCCAAGAAGGAGATGGGCACAGAGATGAAATGGGCAGAAGAAGATGTCCAGCACAGAATCGATGCCAACCACCCAGGGCGAGCCAACTCCACACTAGACCCGAATGCCGCCACCTCTGTGAACCTTCCTTGTCCTTTCTGCACTCCGGATGTGGCATTCTAGGGCTTTCTTCGGATCTCCTGCTGTCATGCATGCAGTTTGTCATATGCTCCCGCCAGAAAAAAACCAACTCCCGTACAGTTTATCTTTGAGTTCTTGGTACCAATCCCTCCCTGGAAGACATGTCCTCAAAACAAATGTGGTAAATGAATGACTGGATTAGTCATGACTTTACAGGCCAGGATCTAGGCGAAAAGTAGCTTGCATTATAAAAATAAAAGTGACTAAAGAGGCTGTGTACCTATAGGTAAATCACCTTTTCCAGTTTCCACCAGAACATTCCCTGTCCAGAGTGTGCACTTTGAAGTATAAGATGCCGCACAGACCTGAAGCACAGTGCTCACAGCTGACACAGAACATCTTGATATTTCATTCCTAACAGAGCATATGAGGACTGATCATGATCCAAAATCCACAGCCCTGAAATTATGGCTCTGACTCGGCTTACCTATTGGTTTATCAGAATCTTCAGAAGGCAAGGCACAGACAAGCGCTAGCAGTTTCAACCTTCACCAAGAGCTGGACTCCCCTAAAGTCTGGAATGATCCAAACAGAAGGAGTGGGTACACATCTACAGACCTTCACTCCCCCTCGTCTCATCCCCAGACCACCTGCTGCAGTCTCCCTCTCCCTCTGTCCCATCTACAGCAAATCATGCTGATCTGCTACAGCCTTCCTCACCTTCCCCAAGCATTCCCTGGGAACCCACCTACCAGCCACACTGGCCAGGGAAGCAGGTAGACATCTTCAGATCACACTCTCTCTCCTCATCTCCAAATCCAACCCTCCAGTCTCATCCCTAGCTCTGTAGCAGACCACTGACTGCGGCCTCTCCCACCTCTGCCCCATCCTCAGGAGACTAAGCAGATCCTGGTGGCACACCCTGCTCTTCTCCCCCGAGTCCCCATCTACTAGCCCATCTCCACCCTAAGTGTCAACCCCAATACAAAGAAACATATTCTATCCAGAACTGGCAGGGGCCACATCTGGCAGGATCTCAGAAGCATTCCCTACCAGGCGACCCACAGCCACTACGCTCTCTTAAGAACCTGAGAGAGCAACAGAAACCAAGGAATGGGACACTCATCCAACAAAGACGGAAACAGATCTCAGCACCTAGAATTACAATCTCCCCAAACCCAGATGTTTAGATGCCAGCATGATAACACAACAGCAGCCATGACAATACGTCTCCACTAAACTCAGCAACTGCACTGCAGCATGACCTGCAATACAGCTGAAGCACATGACTAGAACTTCCAAACAGCATTTGTGAATACACTGGAAGTCTTTAAATAGGTAATTAACAAGTTCACTGAAGAAATCTATGGAACCTCAAACTAACAGTGAAATAAACTGGAAAAAAAAAAACACAGTTCAGGACTTGCAAGTGGAAACAGAATCAATAAAGAAAACCCAAACTTAGGGAAAACTGGAAGTGAAAATTTGGGAACATGGACAAGGCAAGCTTCATCAATAGAATACAAGAGATGGAAGAGAGAATCTCATTTATTAAGAACAAGATGGACATGAAGGTCAAACTTCAACCTCAAGAGGTTAACCTCACCCAAGAAAACACAGGTAATAAATAACCCTAGACCATCAAATCAAAAGAAGGAAGGGAAAAATCCCACACAACAGCAAAATAACAGGAATCAGCAAATACTACTCATTGACAACTCTCAACATCAACGGTCTCATTTCGCTAACAAAAAGACACAGAGTAATATAATGGATTTGAAAACAGGAATCCTGCTGCTGCATCCAAGAAACACACCTTAACATAGACACAACCTCAGGGAAAAAGAGTGGTAAAAAGTATTCCAAACAAATTGACCTAAGAAACAAGCTAGTGTTGCTATTTTAATGTCTGACCAAATAGACTTCAAACCAAAATAAATCAGAAGAGATAGGGAAGGACATGACATACCCATCAAGGGAAAAATCCACCAAGAGGACATTGCAATTCAACCTCTATGCACTACATACAAGAGCACCCCAGTTTGTAAAAGAAACACTACTACATCTTAAATCACATGTAGACCCTTACACACTGATAGTGGGAGACCTTAATACCCCACTTTCACCAATGGACAGGTCACCCAGACAAAAACTAAACAGAGAAATGATGGAGCTAGCTGGCATCATAAACCAAATGGACAAACAGATATTTGCAGAACATTTCACCCAAACACAAAAGAGTGTACTTTCTCACCACCGCAAGGAACTTTCTCAAAAGTTGACCACATACTCAGACACAAAGTAAGTTTCAACAGACACAAGAAAGTTAAAATAACACCCTGCATCCTATCTGACTACCACAGATTAAAGCTGAAGATCAACCACAACAGAAACAACAGAATGCTTACAAACTCATGGAAACTGAACAACTCATTACTGAATGAGAAATGAGTTGAGACAGAAATCAGGAAAAAATTAAAAAGCTTCTAGAATTAAATAAAAATAAAAACACAAACTTATTAACACTCAATGAATGAATACAAAAACTTATGAAATACAATGAAGGTTATTCTAAGAGGCAATTTCATAGGACTGAGTACCTACATTTAAAAAATTGTAGAGACCTCATATTAGTAACATCACCTTCTTTTTTTCTTACTCCACGGCTTGCTGTGTAGCTGGGTGGCTGTCCCCTCATGTCCTCCTCTCCTTTGTTTCTTGCTCTTGTTGGCAATAATATGGAGCAAGGGGAACACTCCTCCATTGCTGGCAGTAGTGCAAACTTGTACAGCCACTAGGAAAATCAGTATGGCAGTTCCTCAAAAAGATGAGGCTAGAGCTACCTCAAGAACCAACTATACCATTCTTGGGCATATAACCAAAGGACACTTCATCCTACCACAGAGACACTTGCTCAACCATGTTTAGTACTGATGTATTCAGAATAGCCAGAAACTGGAAACAACCAATAGATGAATGGATAAAGAAAATGCAGTACATTTACACAATGGGAAAACCACTCAGCAGTTTAAAAAAATGAAATCTGCAGATAAATGGATAGAATTAGAAAAAAATATCATCCTGAGTGAGATAACCCAAACACAGAAAGATAAATACTGTGTCTACTCACTTATATGTGGATGTTAGCTGTTGTCATTGATAAGCAAGCTACAATCTATATAACCACAGAGGTTAGATAAACAGTAAGGGACCGAGGTGGTGGTGGGTCTTCCTAGGAAGAGGAAACAGAATAGTGAATGGGGATGGAGGGAGACTAGAATGGGAAGATCTAATAGAGAGGGGGAGGGAAGAGGAAGATGAGGGAGGGAATGTGGGAGGGACAGCTAAAACTAAGGACCATTTGAGGGGTCATATGGAAATCTAATACAGTAGAAGCTTCATATAATAAGTACATATATGAAAGGGATCTAAATGAAATCTCCAAATAACAAGGAACACAGAGCCTCAAAACTAGATAACGCTCATCACAAAATGAAGGTCCAGAATAGGTAATAGGTTACATCTATCTGATTTCTTGGCCAAAGGTGTCCTAAAGAAACACCCAAACAAGCCAGTCTTTTGTCAAGGGTATTGAGGTCTCTCCACAAACTGACCATAAGGCCCTATTGCTGAAGACAACACTTACACCATTCATTGAACGTGGAGAAATCAAACTGGTGCCTACCTAAAGCCTTCATTCCTACAGACTAATATTCATAATACTGGAAGGTACTCTGCACACTATCAAAGGAGAAATATACATATCAATCCAGCTACAAACCCCCTGATCTACACTGGTGACCTGCCTTCAAGATACACTAGAGCAATAGTGGCACACAGCTTGTGGAAGTAACCAACCAACATCTGATTTGAGTTAAGGACCACTCCATGAGATGGAACCCATCACCAATGCTGCTTGGCTGTATAAGAACCTGAGACTAGATGTGCCAGGAATCTAGGAGAAAGCCAAATATTGCTGTTCTATTAAAGGAACATGTCAATAAAATGTCTCCTAATGACATTCTGCTATACTCATAGGTTAGTGTCTTGCACAGCCATCATCATAGAAATTTCTCTTGCAGCAGATGGGAACAAATACAGACCCATGGACAGACAATATGCAAAGAGTGAGAGAACTTGGAAAACCCAGATCTAAAAGGAATGTCTCCATCAAATCACTCTCCTCGGGGTTCAGGGAGCCCAGTGGAAGAAGAGGCAGAAAGGTTTTATGAGCAAGAAGGCATTAAGGACACCAAGGAAGCAAAGCCTTCTAGAAACAACAGGCACACATATGGACTCGCAGAGACTGTGGCAGCATGCACAGAGCCTCTATGAATGTGCACCAGATGGGGTCCTAGAGCTGAGAGTGGAAGTGGACACATGGCCCCATGCCTAACCCAGAAGCTATTTCCAACTGATAGCCGCTTGCAAATGGAAAATTAGTTTTCTCCAAGGGAGTCGCACTGGAGAAATAAACCATTCTTAAGGGTAGGCATCAGATGCAACTGGATACCAGATGAAGGCAACCAATTGGTAACATTTCAAAAATCAGATACGAACGAGGACAAAAGATAATTCTAGAATCCCCATTGGATTCCAGAGGGGAAAATATGGTTACCACTGTACATAAGAAACCCCTAATACGATGCAGAATGAAAAGTCTAGATGCAGAAGAACTGAAAACTTGTTTAAAGTGGGCCAGTGAGTTTCTGGCAGGGCTGGAGCCAGGCTGCACAGCTCCTCCAGAATTCTCTGGCAGGAGACAATTCTAATTTCCTCCTCACAGCTCACAGTTCACAGTTCGCGAGTCTCTTTTAGCGGTGTAACTAGCCAAGCTGGACTGGGCTATACAGCAAGAATCCTGTTCCCCAGAAATCCTCCATGGGAGGTTCTTGGAGCTTAAAGTGCAGAGAACCATTGCCTACATGGTGACAAATACCACAACCTGGATCATTTATGAACAACACAAACTTATTTCTCATCGTGCGAGAGGCTGGCTGTCCACGTTCAAGGCCCCTACAGATCCAGTGTCTGGCAATGGCTCACTTTGCTTCCAAGACTGCTGAGCGCTCATAAGTAAGAAGAACAAAATGGGGTGCTATGGTTGAGTGTCTATCTCTTCAAAGATTCTTGTTGAAGCTTAACCCCTCATGTAACTGCATTCAGAGGTGATTAAGTCACGAGAGGTCTTGCCTCACAGATGGGGTTAGCAGGCTGAGGGGAGGACTCCAGGGAGCAAGCTCATCTCCTCCTCCCCCGATCTCTTCCACCAGGTGTGCCGTGCCATGCTCACTTCACTCTTCTATCTCGAGATGCTGCTGAGAGGCTCTATCTTGGAGTCAGACGCCAAGACCTCACCAGACATGGAGTCAACTGGTGCCTTGACTTCGGACTTCCAGCTTCCTAAACTGTGAGAAACAAATTTCTGTTCCACAGTGTTTTGTTATAGTGTGCTGAAGAGACTGAGGGAAACACAGGGCCCCGCTCCCATGACAGAACCAAATGACCTTCTGAGAGTCCTGCCCCTATTACATTGGTGACTGATTCTCACCAATGGAATCTACCTCCCTTCCTCCCTCCATCCTCCCCTCCTTCTACTCCTGCTTTCTTTCTTTCCAGTGATGGCTCTTGAGCTCAAGTCCTTGTGTATGACAGGCAGACACACTCTAATATTTACATTGCAAGCTCTAATATTAATTTCAGATGGACATGACACATCGTTGTCTCCACAAGGATCTTCTTAGCACCCAGTCTGACTCAGCCACTGCCTATTGAACAGGCAAATAAAGGAGAATGAACCAATAAGCCAGCCATCTACTTGCTCTGGCACTAACCCAGAAGCCAGTGCCAAGGCAATCCAGCAGAGGAGAAGAGATGTTCTGAAAGAACTAAATAAAAAGATGCGCACGCCCTGTACCTCACAGCAAGCCTACAGCCATGAAGACCAGCTAACGTCACCATCTCACATAGGTGGCTGCTGCCTTCTCCTCCCTGACACAAGCACTATCTATATCAGTCACCATGTAGCCTAAATTGCTTTTTAAAAGGCACAGCTCAAATCAGGAAAGTAGTATGAGAAATGTGTATCTTCAAAGAGAAGGGGGAAAAGCTTTGTCATATAAAGGAAGTTAGAGCTTCCTTACTCACATTCCAAACCAGCATTTGTTAGGAATGTTGCCACTGGCCCTTCTGTCTGATTAAATGTGTAACTTGATAATGTAAGCATTTGCTATTTTGTACCAGATTGGAATTGTTTGAGAAAAGCCTTTTAAAAAACTAGTCTGCGCCGGGCGTTGGTGGCGCACGCCTTTAATCCCAGCACTCGGGAGGCAGAGGCAGGCGGATCTCTGTGAGTTCGAGGCCAGCCTGGGCTACCAAGTGAGCTCCAGGAAAGGCGCAAAGCTACACAGAGAAACCCTGTCTCGAAAAAAACCAAAAAAAATAAAAAATAAAATAAAAATAAAATAAAAAACTAGTCTGCAATGGTTTAAAGGCATGAATCCTGTCTTAGTTACTTTTTTATTGCTGTGAAGAAACATCATGACCAAGTAGACATTTAATTGATGACTTGCTTACTTAGTCCATGACCATCACGGCAGGAAGCATGGCAGCTGGCAGGCAGGCATAGCCCTTGAGCAGTAGCTGAGAGCTTACATCTTATCCACAGACATGAGGCAGAGATCGGGACTGGCCCTGGTGTGGGCTTTTGGAACCTCAAAAGCCTCCCCAGTGATACACTTCCTCCAACCAGGACACTTCCTAAACAGTCCACCATCTTGGAACCAAGCATTCAAATATGAGCCTATGGGGGCCATTCTTATTCAAACCACCACAAATACATTCAAATTTTACCAGGAGAATCCAGTCTCAGGAAAGCCAACAACACACATCACTTCCCAGCTGGGCGGCACACTCATCACCTGCCTGATTCATCTTGGTATAATAAAAGGTAACAATGAATGAGGACTTGATAGCAAGAAAGAAAAAACATGAAACCCAAACTTGTCATTCAATAGGACATCATCGAGCTGATGTGCACTGAAGCTTGACACCACAGTCCCACTACAGTGTGGATCTAAAATGTCCCCTAAAGGCTCCTGTATTCCTGGCTTGGTCTCTGGCTTGAGAGGTGATAGAAGCTGTTAGAAATGGGGCCTGATGGGAGGCATTAGGTTATTGGGAAGTATCTGTCCTGTTGAAGGACACTGTGAGATACTGGCCACTTCCCAGTCACTCTTAGCTTTGTCTTACCACACACTTCGGACCATAGGTGCCGTTTTGTCCCAGCCTCAAATCAACAAAGCCAATCAGTCATGAACTGAAACTTCCAGTGCCAACATGAACCTTTCCTCTTTATAAATTATCTTGAGTGTTTTGTTATACTAACAGCAAGCTAGTAACTAGTACAGTCTTGCTGTTGTGGAAACACTGAAATGCCTCCGTAGTAAGGTAAACTGCCATTGTCTTAGCTCTTTCTAAAGCCCAGACTCCTCAGATCCTTCCTTGGCATCTCCTGAAGCCTTTTCATAAGCACACAATCACAAGACCAGTACTTGCCAAAGAACAGAAGGACACACACACCCCTCCCTGGCTCCAGGCCTGCCCTGCTTTGTTATGACGGCAGTCTGCACTGGCTGGCATGGTCTCAGACTCTTTGGAGTCAGATGGCTTAAATATGACCCCGTGTGCATTTCTGAAAACAACCACAATGGATGCTCATTACTGTGGTCCTGAGTCAGCAAGAGAGAGCCGATGGTGTTCAGATCCCTCTAGAAAAGAAGGCATCCAAAGGAAAGGTCCTTCTGGAAGTAAGTGCTCTCAAGATTCGAGGAAGCAAAGGCCCACATTTGAAGTGATGAGCTTCCGTGGTCTGGCTACATCACATTCATGGAACACTGTGCTCCTTGGAGGGCCCAAACAACTGCAATCTTAGCAGACACGAGTAGCTTCCAAAGTACAGTCACAGAACTGTTAGAAGTACAGTTCTCTGTCCTCGTATCCTCCATTAAGACCATGCAAGGCAGAGCCCCTGGAGGTGGGGCCCAGCCATGCCCACACCACAAGACCTCAGCTGACATCATGCAAGCTTCAGTTTGAGAACTAGTCTGCACCTAGCAATCCCTTGCCTAGCAATGTATGAGATCCCCAGGGAGGCATTCCCCATGTATGATCCCAAGCTTCATACATGTAGATTAGATATCCAGTTCCCATTTGCAGTTGTGGAATTCTGCTTCAGCCAGTCTGCAAACAAACACATGTAGGTCATGGCGGCCCACTGCAGCAACCTTTTCAAGCAGAGATAAAAACCAGAAAGGATAACAGCGCACGTGTGTGCAAAGGCTACTGCTAAGCAAGGATGCTTTATGACTGACAGAATCACTTTCATCTTTCTCAGTCACCTCCACCCCAGCAGAGAATAGATACTCTTTTCTGTCACCTCTAAATCATATCTATAGCTTTTTAAGTTTTTATTAAAAGTTTTTTTTTTCAGATTTATCTTATTTTATGTGTGTGTTTCACCTGCATGACCCAGTGGAGATCAGAAGAGGTCACTGGATGCCTTGGAACTGGTGTCAAGTGTGACTGTGAACCACCAATTGGGTCCTGGGACTGAACCTGGGGCGTCTTCAAGAGCAACTGCCCTCAACCTCTGAGCCACCTCTCCAGCCATATTATCTCCAGCGTTTAAGAGACAGTATCTCCTCCCCTCCCAACTTCCTCGAGGACACGGGGCAAAACTTGCTCAAATTTGTATCTCTGGGACTCCTATCACAGAGCACGCAGTCAACAGTGTTTAATTGTGCAAGAGCAAAATAGGAGGCAGCTATCACATGGGTTGCCCTCTGGCACCTGGTGGCCTATAGTAATCACCGGGCTGTAAACGTGGAAATATAATAGTGAATTATAAAAGGAAATTTTGAAAAGGTTATAAAAAGGGAGTGATTTCTAATAAAGAAAAGTAAGTTCCAAGAAGTAGAATACTACAAATTGCTGGTCCTGTGATGTGAGCATGAACCAGGTCAAGGTGGGTGAGGAGCAGAGAATCCCATGCCTGTCTGTGACTGACTGAGAAGTCCTTGCACTCCTTGTTCACTGGCAGCGTGATAAGAAGGCTAAAAGGGACCTGTGCATCTTTAGATTTCAAGCATGTGTTTCAAAACGCTGGCTCAGGATACCAACAACAGGCTGGGCTCTGACAGCCTTCCTAGGACCATCATGAAATGCTTAATCAGCCATTCCTGTGAGCCCTCATTTTAAAACCCAGGGCAGAGGTAAATGCAGGTGGGACATATGTGGACAAGATAACTCCTGCCATGGGCAACTTTCCTGAGCCTTGGAGGACCAGCTTGCCCTGGTCCCAGGTTTCTAGTGTCTCCAGCTATCTGTCTGTGACTAAGAAAGCTGCTCTGCTTCTCTTGTTTCCTGAGTGCACACTCAACACACTAGTGTTGATATCTATGAAGGGTGTCACCGGAGTGCCTTGAGTCAACCCCT
>CABHPP010097908.1:0-10859 GCA_902168425.1 Peromyscus attwateri | reverse complement strand
GTGTGAGTGTGGGTGCCAGAGGACAACTTCGGAGTAGATTCTCTTTCCACTTCTGTGTGAGCTCTGGGATTCGAACTCAGGTCACCAGGCTTGTGCTGCAAATACTTTTGTCCGCTGAGCCATCTCTCACCCCCAAGCCTAGATTGTTGGTGGTGTGAGTCCAGGAGAGTTGGATGTCTTGGTGGTTTGGATTGGATCAGGAGTTAGACTTGTCCCTGTTTGTTACGCCCGTTGGTCCCCAAGCCCTTCTTTGGGACAGGGACAGGACGTCTAAAAAAATGATTAGTCTTGTAGAGAGTTTCGTTTTATATCATTTATTTATTTGTATTGTGTTGAGGCTTGAACCCAGTTCCTTGCATACTAGGAAAACTCTACTACTTAAGCCACCTCCTCAGCCCCTTATTTCCATTATTTATTATTATTTCCTGGAGGTCAGGGGGCAATTTTGTGAAGTGGGTTGTCTTTCCACCTTTCACAAACTGGCACAGTTAGAGTCTTACCCCATCCCAGACTGGCCTTGAACCCCTACTTCTCAAGGGCTGGGCACCCAGGTTGTTTCTAGTTTCAGTGTCACAGGTTAGAGAAATTCAGAGGGTCTGTGATTTAAGTTCACTGGTGAGTGGCTCGGGACTTTCTCCATCCAAGTGGCCCGTCGGCTGTTTCTTGCAGAGCTGGGTGTAATTTGCATTCTTGTCACACAGTAGCAATTTGGCCACTTGCACCGCTTACCCACCCCAGGCACCCTGGCTGTGGCAAGCAGCTGGGCCTCCCTCCCTGTGTTTATCTACCACGAGTTTAACATAGTTCTGATCTCCTGTCACCGTCTCCTTCATTTCTCCCATCCTGGGTCATGTTTCCATTTCTTCCAACCCCATCTGTGACTTTTCAGCAATTTTCACCTCCAGCTGCCTTAAATTGTTTCACGCCCCAAATCCTGTCCAAAACCTAGCCCATCTTATTTCTTTGTTACTTGTTAAGTAAACACTTTCCCTGCTGAAAGGGCCCTAGAGCTGGCTGGTTACCTTGTGAAAAACTCTCTCTCACCAGGTGCAAGACTTTCCAGGGGTGGCTCTGGAGGGACTGGAGGAATTTATTTTTAGGGGAGGAAAGCAGCTAGAAGAAAACAATGTCCTCCCTGCGAGCTTGGTGCGTCAGCCCCTGCAGCTGTCTCTCTGTCCCTCGGTCTCTTTCTCATTCAAATCAAGTTGTGAGTAAACTGAACTCAGCCGGCTTCTCTGCCTTTGTGAGTAAATAGAGTCATCCCTTCCATTAAGTATAAAATGTAGTTAGGCTCAACGGGAATGTGGTTCATTTGGTGAGTTCCATTCCCAGCACTGTGGAAGCCAGGGTGTGGTGGTTCATACAAGCCTGTAACCCCAGCACTCAAAACATGGAGGCAAGATGACCCGGAGTTCAAGGGCTTCCTTCGCTCCACAGTGAGTTTGAGGCCATCCTGGGCTACATGAGACTCAGTCTAGAAAAACAAAGTATTAAAAGCAGATACACTGACTTGTATCATATCTCGGGTTCTAAAGGTTCTGACAGAACATGTTTAAGAAACAGTATGTGGTTGCATTTTCACTATGTCAGTGTGGTTAGGATCAAATGTCAACTGGGTGCTTGCAGTGGTGGGTAGGGTGATTGATGGGTCACTGTGCCCCTTTGTTACCTGGTCCAGGAAGTGCTAACTGAAGTTTGGGAGAGACGGGGACTTGTGAGCGTGGCTCTGTTCCGCAGTGGTTGCCTGACAAGTATGTGCTGCAGGTTCCATCCTTCTAGCCGAAAGAGAGAGGAGAGAAGGGCGGATGGGAGGACAGAGGGATTGAGACCCTCTGTACTTCCAGTAGGAATTTAGAATGCTGTAGCTGCTTTGGAAAAACTGATTCTGACAGTCTTGAGGCTAAACCTAGAATTAGGTGTCTAACGCAGAGAGAGGAATA
Organism: Peromyscus attwateri; assembly: GCA_902168425.1. Taxonomy (NCBI): domain Eukaryota; kingdom Metazoa; phylum Chordata; class Mammalia; order Rodentia; family Cricetidae; genus Peromyscus; species Peromyscus attwateri. The sequence continues at coordinate 8,919 of CABHPP010097908.1, read as the reverse complement.
CATAGCTCTATAAAAATGTAGAGCAAGGCTACAGGAAGGGCTAGGTGGGTAAGGGTGCTTGTTGTGTAAACACGAGAACCTGAGTGAAGATGTTTATGCACCGCGTTTAAAAACCACAACGACTAGAAGCCGCGAGAGCTCTGTTTGTGCGCGCCTTCAATCCCAGCACTCCGGGGACAGGATGGGGTCTCTTTGAGGCCAGCTGGTTCTTCAAGGTGAACACCAAGACCTCCAAGAGCTACCTAGTGAGACCCTGTATCAAACAAAAAGCTAGGTACACACACCTCTAACTCCAGTGCTGTGGGTGGGGTGGAGATAAGAGCTGGGCTTGCTGGCTCCCGGTTCAGCCCCAGGATCAGTGAGAGACTCTGACTCAAGAGCAGGACACACAACCTCCTCCTCCACACAGGTCCCCGCACACACGCAGGTGCATACGCCACACAAAAATGCTTTGGGGATTTCTGGTGGGAACTCATCCCGAGAAACCATCAGAAGTTGGAAATGCATTTAAAGCTGGGCCCATTCCTCACAAATACCATGTTTTACCGAATGTGTAGATCCTTGCTTCTAATTGTTAAATATATATATTATCCAGGTGTGACACCAGAAGGGGCTGTGAGATGGGGAGGCAAATAGAACACATAAGATAATGAAAGTGGAAGGGGGAGTATTGAGGGTAGAAGGCTACACTGGAGAAGGTGGAGTGGAGATCTGCTAGAATTAAGTGTGAAAATGTCATTAAAAAAAAACTGTTACTTTGTGAGTTAATTTTTAAAAGCTTTTAACTGCGTGTATTATGTGTGTGTGGAGGGCTGTGTACGTTTTTGTGTATATAGTGTGTGGGCATGTGTAAAGGGTCAGCGGATGACAATGTGGGGAAATCGGTTCTCTCCTACTATGGTGGTCCTGGGGATTGAACTCAGGTTGCCAGGTTTGGCAGCAGATGCCTTTACCCTCTGAGCCATCTCTCCAGCCCTATGAGATAATTATAAATAAATAAAGAAAGAGAAAGAAAGAGAAAGAAAGAGAAAGAAAGAAAGAAAGAAAGTTTTGGAAAGAAAGAGAGAGAGAGAGAAAGGAGAAAACCTGGTCTGGTGGCACAGGTGTACCATTCCAACTACTTGAGAAGCTGAAACAGGAGGATCATAAATCCAGGGCTTTCCTAGGCTACAGGGTGAGTTTGAGGTCACCTTGGGCAACCTGCTGAGACACTGTCTCGAAGTAAAAACAGTTCTGCTGTGGTTGTAGACCAGTCGTACAGTGCCTGCCTTATGGTCATGAGGACCTAGAATTCTAGGGCCACCCAAAGAAAAAAATACATTGTAATACAGTCTAGCAAGCAGCATAGTATAGTTTCTTTTCTGAAGTTTTATTCATTTAGTGGAGGGGGATGCACATGTCTGCATGGCACTGAGGTGGAGGTCAGAGGACAACTGGGTGGAGTCAGTTATCTCCTTCCATCGGGTAGATCAAAGTAAGGTCATCAGGTTTGTGTAGCAGGCACCTTTATCTACCAAGCCATCTCACCGGCCCTGTAATATAGTTTCTATTGGAAGGATACATACTGCTTTTGTATAGTCATAAAGTTGAGAAATCATAAGACAAACCGTTGCAAGCCAGGGTCCATCTGTGCACAGACATCCCTAGGATAGTTCGTAAAAGCCCAGTAATGGAAATAAAACCAGATGCCCATGCTAATCTGAGGGATAAATAACATATAGCCCGTCTATATGATGAAATATTAATCCAGCAATCAAAAGAAAGCTCTGATACATAAGTGAACTTGAAGTGTCCCGAGTGGGCATTTCCCACAGACACAGGGGAATTGTGGTTGCCTGTGGCTGGGGAGTGGCAGCTAAGTAAGCTTCTAGGTGTCTTTTTGGTGAACTGATGGTGATTGGGGCAGCAAGGTGGCTCATTGGATAAAGGCGCTGTCGCCAAGCCTAGTAACCTGCGTTTGAGTCCCAGGACTCTGGAGGGAGGAAAGAGCCAGCTCTTTCGTGTTGCCCTCCACATGTGGACTGTGGCACATGCGCACACAAACATGTTAATGTGTTTAAAACTGATGGCAGTTAGTGAATTCAAGACTGAATGTATTGGGAGGAAAGGAACTGGAAACACAGACAGTAGTGTGTGTGTGTGTGTGTGTGTGTGTGTGTGTGTGTGTGTGTGTGAATATTCTGGTGTCAAACTCAAGTCCTCAGGCTTGCTTGGCAAACATTTTACCCACTGGGCCATCTCCCCAGCTCCCATGGGATGAACTATTAAAAACAATTTTCAGTTACATGTATTTATTTGTTTTGTGCACACATGCACTGCCCTAGTGTGTGTGTGTGTGTGTGGAAGTCAAGAGACAGCCTACAGGAAGTTCTCTTCGTCCTCCATGTGAGTTCCAGGGATCAAACTTGGCAGCAAGTGCCTTTACCCATTGAGACACCTTGCTGGCCCTGGGACAGAATTTTAAAGAAGAATTTGAAACTAAATAAGCCATAAGGTAAAGGAATAACGATTTTTGAGAACTGTAAAGAAACACAGATGAGCAGATATCTCGGCATAGGACTGTCCTCTCTCTCTGGAGGCTGAAGCTGAAAATGCTGAGTTCGGGATCAGCCTGGGCTAAATAGTGAATCCCTGTACACTGGGAGCAAAGTCAGTTGTAGACTTAGATAGTGCCCCACAGGAGAAAGTTGCAAAGCCTGTCCATTGTGGCAAGGGTTAAGGCAGAGACGTGAGGTACTACCCACATGGTATAGCCCTGGTGGGACAGATGCTTACTGGACATGGCCAACAAGTTCCAGGGATCTTCCTGTCCCCAGCGCTGGGGATTCGAAGTCGGGTCCTCATGCTTCCCAGCTGTACCGCCTCCCCACTCAGAAACCCCCGGCTTCTAACCCCTCCCAGTTACTGCACGGTGAGGTTTTCACCGTGCACAGTGCTGTCCCAGCATTTTGAAGTTCAGGTGGTAGATTTAGACTCACTTAATCCAGAGAAGGAAGAGATGATGAAGGTGTCGGACTCTTTAGAACAAATTTGAACCTGGGCTCTGCAGATAATCTATAAAGAATAGACAGGGTGAGGGCCACTGGGTGGCTCAGCAGGTAAAGGTGCTTGCTGCTAAGCCTGATGATGTGGTGCATGTATTCCCCCCACCACACACACACACACACACACACACACACACACACACAAAATAAATGTAAAAGGGTACATAAGTGAGGTCACCGTGGTGGCACATGTATATAACCTCAGCATGTGGGAAGTAGAGGCAGAAGGATCAGGAGTTCAAGATATCTACAGCTTCATTATGGTTCAAGGGCTATCCCGTGCTACATGAGAACCTGCCTCAAATAAATGAATGAATAAATAAATGAGTAAACAAATGTTTCAGTCTGTCAAGGGCCATCCCATGCTACATGAGAACCTGCCTCAAATAAATGAATGAATGAATGAATGAATGAATGAATGAATGAACGAACGAACAAATAAATGTTTCAGTCTGTCAAACACTGACCCTGCTGTTCATAGTTTCCCAGCTATCACCTTACAGGCGCTGGCTAACAACTGAGTGGTTAGAGTTTGATCATCGGACCCAGAACCCCCATAAATGCAGGATTGGCAGCATGTCTGTGACTCTGGCCTCAGAAGGCAGAGCTGGGGATCCCTAGAGCAAGAGTCCTGGGTTTGACTGAGAGACTCTGCCTCGATGAGTAATGTGGACGAGTGATTATGATTCCCAACATCAACCCCAGGCCTCCAAATGCTTGCTCACAGGGGGACACACTCACACACATATGTGTTCCCACATGTATAGAAAACATACATATACACACATACCCACCCATACACACGTGAAAATGGAAGCCAAAAACAACCAAATATCACCATTATCAAATATAAAGATAGCCAGACATGGTGGTCCATTCATAGACTGAGGCAAATCACTTGAGCCAGGATTTGCAGCCCCACTTGGGTAACACAAGACGCTATCTCTTTAGAGACAAGGGTGGGGGAAGAAAATATCCCTCCCACCAACCACCTTGTCGTAGCCAGCTTGCAGCCTGACCTTGACACACACACAGGGTATGTTAAAATATATTCAAGCTCACGCCATTGTAGCTGTAAAGGAATGCCGATGAAGGCCTTTGCAAGGTTCTGGAATTTTCCGACCATAGGAACTGGCTGCTGACTTACATTTAAATTTTTTATTGCATTTTTATTTATTTTATATGGGGAGCTTGTGCGCATGTCAGATGACAACTTGCAAGAGTCAGTTCTCTCCTTCCACCTTCTGGGTCCTGGGCCTCGGGATCAAACTCGAGGGGCCAGGCTTGCAGCAGGCGTCTACTCATACTCACTGAGCCATCTTGCCTCCCCGCTGCTGACTTTCGTGAATAGTTTATAGCTGGCTTTAAAAAAAAAAAAATTTAATGTTTGGGACTAAAGAGATGGCTCAGCGGTCAAGAGTGCTGACTGCTCTTCCAGAGGACCCGGGTTCAATTCCCAGCACCCACATGGCAGGTCACACCTGTCTGTGACTCCAGTTCCAGGGGATCTGGCATCCTCACACATACATGCAGGCAAAATGTCAATGCACATAAAATAAAAATAAAGTTTTAAAAAATTTAATATTTATTTTTATTTTATGTGTGTGAGTGTTTTACTTGCATGTGTGTCTCTGCACATTTGTGCCCCATGCCTGTGGAAGTCAGAAGAGGGCATTGGCTACCCTGGAACTGGAGTTATGGGCAGTTGTGAGCCTCCATGTGGATGCTGGTAATTGAACCCTAGACTTCTGCAAGAGCAGCCAGTGCTCTTAGCTTCTGAACCATTATAGCTGGCCTCCTTAGGCTTATAGGGAAGTTAAGATGCTCAGAGACCAAAGTACCTGCTTCCTTTTTGGAAGTTTAGCACTCTGGAACTTGGTGATGGTTCCCCATAGTTAATCCACTCTGTACCTCATTCTAATCCCTCCTGCTGTCAGCCATAATAATGTGTGTTCTCTTGACTCATGATCCCTGCCTGGGACATTTTTTTGATGGTGGAAAGTTGGCCCTCCCTCCAGAACAAGCTAATTAGATACAGTAGAGGGACCAGCAAACTGCTTCTGCAAAGACCCAGGTAGTACACACATGATCAAGGCAGCCAAGAATGTGGACAGGAGAGGCTCTTGAAGTCTCACCCCTAGCTGAGAAGTTACTGTCAATTGGTGGCTACCAGGGGAAGGAGAGTTGGTTTTCTTCAGGGTTGTGGTCCCTGAGGGGTCCCTGTGGTCCCTGAGAGATCCAGTCACCCAGGTACATACTGGCAACAGTAAGTGTACTCATGGGTCTTTAAAAGAGAGAGAGAGAGAGAGAGAGATAACAGGAAGTTGGGAGGGGAAAGTGGTGGTGGGGATAGAAGAGCTGGAATAGAGGAAGAGGGAGATGAGGTGGAATTGATCAAACCATAATTAGGAAAAAGAGCCAGGTAGTAAAGGGTTTAGGCTGAGGACACAGCGTCCATTGCAGCTACTCCAAAGCAGCTGCAGATTATATGAGAGTGAGTGGGTGTGACCACGTTCCAATAAAAAGATTATTTACAAATTCAAGTGTCTGATCCATGGATCATAGTTTGTCACTGCTCCTAAGGGTGAGTGGGGTGAGTGTGTGTACGTGCATACACTTGAGAGAAAGTGCATGCTGGTACTCACACCCATACACACAAACATGCAATCTAGAGTTCAATGTCCAGTGTCCTTCTCAGCCACTATCCCCTTCTGTGGAGTTCTGGTCTTTCACTGGAGCTCACTGGTGTGGCTAGACTAGCTGACCAGCAAGACCTCACTCAGGATCTCTGCCTATCTCCACCTCCCCAAAGCTGGAGTTACAGGTGCACACTCCCACAACCTGGCTTTTTATATGGGTGCCTGGCATCCAGACTGTGGTCCCCAAGCTTGTACCACACACGCTTTACCACCCCAGCCATCTCTCTGGCCCATAGAATTGGCCTTTCTGCAGTTCTGCCTCTAGGCTGTGTGGCTTTGTAAACGTGGTAAAGCCTCAGATTAGGAGGAGGGCAACTGGAACCTAGGGTCTCAGGAGCTGAGTGATGGTGGGTCCACCTTTCTTCCGGGGATTTTTTTTCTGCTGTGGTGCATGTTATCTAGGGATGGGTTACAAAGAGTTCAGGTACTACCAGGTTATTTATTTATGGGGGGCAGGTAATGTGGAGGTCAAAGGACAACTTGGGGGAGTTAGTTCTCTGCTTCCACCATGTCAATCCTGGAGATCCAACTCAGTTTGTCGGGCACGGCGGCAAGCCCGCTTACCTGCTGAGCCATCTTGCTGACCCGCCACCAGACTAAAAACAGTTGTTCTGTTCCTTCCCTTGGAAAGATTGACTTATGTTGGGCAAGTTCAGACCAGAGCCTCCCTCCCATGGCATCTTTCTGGGGTTCCCCTGCCCTGACTCCGTTTGATGTATCTTTTTCCAGAAATGGAATGAGTCAAAGGACTCACTTCTAAAGTCATCAAAGGAAACTGGTCCCCCAGGGGGAGGGGCATCTTGTGTGCACAGTTTCTGCTCTGCTCCCGCTCAGGACAGAATGCTTTTCTATTTGCTGGAAGAAAAAAACCCTCTGACCTCTACAAGTGTTTGATTCCCTCTGCCCTCCTTCTGGCCACCTCTGCTGACACATGTTCTTTTTTTCACTCATGAAGCTTGGCCCTGTCTCTCTGTTTTGTTCTAAGATTTGTTTTTACATGTGACTGTTTGCCTAAACTTAAGTATATGTGCCATATGCATGTCGTAGCAATGGAGGCCGGAAGAGGGGATCAGGTTCCTGGAACTGAAGTTACAGGCAGTTGTGAACCATACAATGTGGATGCTGGGAACTGAACCCCGGTCCTCTGCAATGGCAGCCAGTGCTCTAACCGGTGAGCCAGCTCTCCAGACCCTCCCCTTTTATTTGTAGGGCCAGATGGAGGGGGTTTTGGAAGCTTTGCTGTGTGGTCACTGTCGCTGAACCTGTCTTCTCAGAACCAACAACTTTCATGAAAACTATTTCCAGATGCTAACGGATTTTATTTTATTGCGTTTATTTATTTATTTAGTGAGTGGCAATCAGATGATAACTTGCAAGGGTCACTTCTCTCCTTCCACCACGTGGATCCTGAAGATAGAGCTCAGGTCGTTGGGCTTGGAGGCAGCACCTTTCCCCACCCATTTGGTCTTCTCGCCACCCAGTTTTGATTTTGAGCAACCAGTTGACATAACCTTTTACAAGACTGATGTCCAGTACAGCATAAAGCAGAAACCAGGCATGCTTTTGTCCGCCTGTCATCCCAGCTCTCTGCAGGTAGAGGCAGGAGGATCAAAAGTTCAAGGTCATCTTCGGCTACATAGTGAGTTTAAGGCCAGCCTGAGCTATGTAAGGCTCTGTCTCAGAAAGCGATGAAAACAGACAGAAAAGATTCCCAGAAGGGGCCTAGGACTTGTCTAATGTGTGCAGAGCCTTTGGTTCCATCCTCAGCACCACACTAGCTGGGTGTGGTGGTACACCTGTAATCCTAGTACTTGAGAGTGGAAACAGGAGAATCAGAAGTTCAAAGTCATCTAGGCTGCATAGAGAGTTCAGGACCAGCATGGGCTACATGAGTCCTGTGTGCTGGTGTATGTATGCATGTGTGCACAAGTGCATCCATCCAGGTGTGTACATGGGGGCCTGGAGAGGACATCAGGTGCCTGTTCTATCCCTGACCACTTTGTTTCTTAAAACAGGATCTCGCACTGGAGCTAAAGCTGGATAAGCAGCTCCCAAACTTCAGAAATCCCCCTGCCTCTGACCCTCTCCACTCTAACACACACTGCCACACCTGGCTTTGTACGTGGATGTTGGATGCAGGAAATTCAAACTCAGGTCTTCGTACTTGCACAGCAAGTGTGTCAGCCCCTGAGCCATGTGCAGTTTAAAAGGCGAGCTGGGGCCAGTGAGATGACTGGACAGATAAAAACACTCACCCTCAAGTCTGACAGTCTAACCCAGTACTGTTCTTCAGACCCACATGGTAGAAGGAAAGGAGACAGACACACACACACACACACACACACACACACACACACACAAAACCATGTTTTTGTTGTTGTTTTAAAGGCTGGAGCACACACTTCTAATCCAGCACTTGGGAGACTCGTGAGTTCAAGTCTCTCCTGGGCTACATAGCAAAGTCCTGTTTAAAAACAATGTTTAATAATAAAAATAATTACATGTATTTATTGGGGGCAGTGTCACAGTGTGCATCTGGAGTTCAGAGGCAGCTTGCAAGAATTGGTTCTTTTCCTTCTAACACATGGGTTACTGGAGATTGAACTCAGGCTTGGCAGCAAGTGCCTTTGCCTACGGGGCCATCTTGGTGTTCTGATGACGGTGATGACCATGGCAGGAAAGGCGGGCTACAGGCTTGAGCCTCAAAATCCTTATTGAAAAGCCCTGTCACCTCAGCCTCCTATCCACTCTGCAACATGGAGTCCACCAGCCATGGAAGCCGGTTGGAGCACATGCATGTGGAAATCTGCTTGGCTCCCATACTGTGTTCTTGGGGGACGTTAGGAGGCGGGCATAGGGCTGCTGAGATTACTCTGAGCTGACTGGCCTCTAGCCAGGCCTGTAACAGGGTGGATGAAACGTCTTCAAACTGCTTATTAGTGAACTGTTATCAGCCTGAGAGGAGGCTGCCCCAGGCCAGACTTGTGCAGGGGCGGGCTAAACCTTTGAGAGACTTGAGGGAAGCAAACCTTATCAAAGCCGGAGGCTGCAGACCGCTGGTGGGCTGAACTGCCCGTGAGAGGCCAGGATCTGAAAGCTCCCAGCAGCTTACAGAGTTGCCTGAGGCCAGCAAGCTGGGCCTGGGTGTAAAGGAGCCCTTGGAGCCCGCACTCAGT
>CABHPP010097906.1:0-47402 GCA_902168425.1 Peromyscus attwateri | reverse complement strand
TGTTTGGAAAGTATTGGATGGGGGAATGTGAATGAGACACTAAGCACTCTAGAGTCCCAAAGAGTCCATTTTACATTGCAGTAAAATCTAATATCCTGTGACTTACTGTCCTCATTAGGGTTTACTGCTGTGAAGAGACACCACGACCATAGTAACTCTTATGAAAGAAAGCAGTGAATTGGGGCTGGCTTGCAGTTTCAGAGGTTTCGTCCGTTATCATCATGATGGTGGCACACAGGCAGGCTTGGTGCTGGAAAGACAGCTGAGAGGTCTACATCCAGATGGGCAGGCAGAAAGGGGAGTGAGCACTGGGCCTGGGTGTTTGAAACCACAAAGCTCACCCCCAGTGACACACTTCCTCCAACAGGGCCATACTTCCTAATGCCACTCCCTAAGCATTCAAATATGAGCCTATGGAGGCCATTCTTATTCAAACCACCAAACTTGTGTACAGTAGTTGGAATCCAGCTGTTTGGAAGAATCAGATTCTACCTCTTCTGCTCTCAGCCAGCTTTTCAATTGTTTAAATGATGTAATCTCTCCACTACACATTCTCTTTGGTAAAGAGTTCATGTGACTGTCCCTCAGATATCTTACTGTCTTCCTGCATCCAAAGTCTTAGTTCCTCTGGGGTAGAGGTTTCCTGACCCCCAGAGGTTTAGACACTATCAGATTATGCTTTGATGGGGACCTCAATGCTGGTCTAGCAGCACCCAGGTGTGGCTGGAAGCCCTGTTTTGATTAGTCTTTTCTCAAGTTCTAAAGCCAACCTCTGTGTGTGGTCCAGCAAATTCTAAATTTAGAAGCCCGTCTGTCATCAGAGCTGGATTCTATGCTAACAGTGAAGTACATACTTGCCTAATAAGACTGTGACTTAGGCATGCTAAATCACCCACCCCCTGGAGACAGATGCTGTATTCCTTTTGGTGGATGACTGGCAAGTACCTCTGGTATACCCTTGTGTGTTTTCACAGATAAAAATAGTCCATAAGGGGTCACCACATTCTTCATAGCTTTTGCTCCTTCTGTCAGGTACTATTCAGAGTTCATTCATTAGCTCAGCTCTCAAGTTTCTTTCATACCCTCCACCGAGTAAGGCTATGACGTTCAATGAACTTAGTAGGTTTTTTTTTTAATTTATTGAGATCTAATTAACATATAGTAAAATACAGAGATTTTAAAGGTTAAGTTGGAAGACTTTGTTTTGTTATGAAAGGTCTTGCAGTATAGCCCAGGATGCCACAAATTCAGATCCTCTTGCTTCTGGTACAATAGGAAGCTGGTTAAGTTGGAGCCATTTTAACGCTTGAAGACACATATGTAACCACTTCCCAAATAAAGCAGAACATGTCCACCACCCTAGAAGTTCCCTTGTACCTTTGTTATACATTAGTATTTTCTGCTCTTGAGCTTCAGATACATGGAATCATGGAGTGTGGTGGTTTGAATGAGAATATCCCCTATAGGATCATATATTTGAATGTTTGGTCTTCAGTTATTGGAACTGTTTGGGAAGAATTAGCAGGTGTGTCATGGGGGTGGGCTTTGAGGTTTCAAAAGCCCATGCCAGACAGACCAGCTTGCTTGCCCTCCCTCTCTCCCTCCCTCCCTCCCTCCCTCCCTTCTTCCCTCTTAACCTCTCTCCCTCCTTCTTCCTCTCCCTCCCTCTTTCTCCCTCTCTATCCCTTACCCTTGGCCTGCACCTTGGGCATTAGATATGAACCCTAGCTACTGTTTCAGCACCATCCCTGACTACCACAACATATTCATGGACTAACTCTGAAACTATAAAGCAAGTCCCCAAATAGATGCTTTTTTCTTTAAGTTGCCTTGGTCATGGTGTTTCATCATATAGTAGAACAGTAACTAAAAACCGTACTAGGAACTGAGGTATTGCTGTGTCGGGTCTGACCATGTTGCTTGTTGGTAGAATGTAAACTTTAAGACTTTGGATTAGGAAAGTAGTTAAATGTTGTAAGTGGGACTTAATGGGCCATCGTAGTAGGGGCACAGAAGGCAGTAGTGCTGAGAGCAAGTGGCTGTGGCCTGTGGAAGCAAGGTCAAGATAAGACTAATACTAATATTAACATCTGTGCTACAGACCATTCATGTGATGTTTTGGCCAAGAATGTGTCTATATTTTGCCCTTTTCAAAACTTAGAAACTTCCTGAGGCTAAAGTGAAGAGTTTTAGACTAAAATCATTGGCAGAGGAAATTTTAAGGCAGCCTAGTATTGACTATGTCATGTGTTATTAGTGATCACTCTTACGCAGATCTACAATGAAAGGGAGCAGCAGGGGCAAAGAGAAATACAAAAAGTACAGTTTGAGGAGAAAAGGAGCATCAGGAAATGTAATGCTTGAGCCAAGTCTTATGCTCAAGGAGAAGAAAGGTTTAAAGAAATGTATGATGGTAAATGGAATAAAGGGAGTGAAAACCCCAGTGCAAGACACACCCAGCTAGCTAATCCTGCAACCTGTGAAAGGAAAAGTTCTTCGGGATTTCATAGCCCTAAACAAAACCAGAAAGCTTATGCAAATGTGATTCAAGGAGGAGGCCAGGTTCCTGCCCCAGCAAGCAGAAGAACTTGGTGGTGTTTGGCCATGTGGTTCTGGATTGAATGTCAAGACAGATACAGGAAAGGGGTTATGGAATCTTCCTCTGGGGTTAAGAAAAGCTGCTGAGGCCAGGCTTGTGGCAGGGAAATCCCTACATGGGGGCCCAGAGAGGCTTTTGTATGAAGCTGTGAAGGTGAAACCTGGATTGTGTTGGAGACCCCAAGATGTTGAAGATGCCACAATCATGGGATACCTGTCAAGGAGAGCTGCTAACAGGGAGTGGAACCAGCCCAAGAGAGAAGTGTGTCGCAGTCAACGAAACTTGAAGGAGTTGGAGATCTGGAGTGCTTTGACATCAGACATGAAGAAACAGAGTTTGGAGTTTGCCCTGCTAAGTTTCAGTCTTGCTTCGGTCCAATGTTTATTCACTATGCTCCCTTTTCTCCCTTTTGGAATGGTAATGTATATGTTCTGTGCTACTGTATGTTGAAAATATGTGATCTGCTTTTTGATTTTGATTTAACAGAGGGTTAAAGTTAAGAGATTGCTTTGAGTCTCAGAAGAGACTTTGGACTTTAAAACAGTGCTGAGACTATGGGGACTTTTAGAATTGTACTGAATGCATTTGGCATTATAATACGGCTACAGAGCCTGGCGGTGGTGGCGCACGCCTTTAATCCCAGCACTCGGGAGGCAGAGGCAGGCGGATCTCTGTGAGTTCGAGGCCAGCCTGGTCTCCCAAGCGAGTTCTAGGAAAGGTGCAAAGCTACACAGAGAAACCCTGTCTCGAAAAACCAAAAAAAAAAAAAAAAAATATGGCTACAGGTTTATGTGGACCAGGAAAGGGAATAGAATGAGAATGGCTCTCATAAGCTCACATGTTTGAGTTCATGGTCCCCAGTTAGTGGAACTGTTTGGAAGGATTGAGGTGTGGTTTTGTTGAAGTATGGCCTTGCTGGAGGACGTGTGATGCTGTGGGATGTCTTTCTGTGTGCTGTGAATATGTGCTGCTCTGATTGGTTGATAAAGCTGCATTGGCCTATGGCAGGGCAGGATGGAGCCAGGTGGAAAATTCCAAGAGATAGTGAGAGGAGAAAGGAGAGGGGGAAGATGCCAGACCGCTGTCCAAGGAGCAGCAGGTAATGGGACGCAGGTAAAGCCACAGACCACGTGGTGATACACAGATTAATAGTTATGGGTTAAATTAAGATGAAAGAGCTAGCTAGCAAGAAGCCTGCCATAGGCCATACAGTTGGTAATTAATATAAATCTCTGAGTGATTATTTTACAAGCGGCTGTGGGACATCAGGGCTGGGCAGGACACAAGAAAACGTCCAGCTACAGTGTGTCACTGGGGGGTGGGCCTTGAGATTTAAAAAAACCTATGCCAGGCCCAGTAGTAGTTTCTGTCTTTGGGGCTCAGATATAAGGTATCAGCTACTGCTTCAGCACCACACCTGCCTACTTGGCACCACACTCCCCATCATGATATTCATGGACCGGCTCTCTGAAACTGTAAGCAAGCGCCCCATTGATGCTTTCTTCTACAAGTTGCTTTGGTCATGGTATTTCATCACAGCAATAAAATAGTAACTAAGATATAGAATATATACTTTGGGGCCTGTTTTTGGCTCAATCTAACGTGTTTCTAATTTTAGCATGTTGCAAATATCAGTTCTTAATTCATTTTTTAGTAGTAGGTAGTATTTTATTTCAATAACATACCATAATTTATTTTTCTCCAAGTAATATTCAAATTATTTTACATTCTGGGTTCTTATGAATGAGAGCTACAATGAATCTTTCCATATAAGTCTTTGTATGGATAGATATTCATTCCTATTAGGTAAGTCTCATATTTAGAGACTTCCTTCACAAGAAATGGCCACTTTCCCAAAGTAAGTAGCTGTTTCGTGATTTCATTCAGCAGTGTGTTGCTCCATATCCATTAACGACATTAGTCTTTTCATATTTTAGCTGTTCCAGGAGTATGGAGTGTTCTCATTGTGGATTTCATTTGTGTTTTCTTTTTAAAATTAAGAATTTTTTTATTCTTGATAATTACATACATGTATACAATGTATCTTGATCATATTCATCCCCAGCTCCTCCCTGCCTCTCCTTTTGGATCCCACTCACCAATCCTCCTCCCCTCTTCATGTTCTTTTCCTATAAAAAATGACCCACTGAGTCCAGTTAGTGCTTCCTGAATGCTCTTGGTTATGAGGCCTTCCACATAAGCATGAGCAGCCTACCAGAAACCCTCCCCCAAATACTAACTCTCCTCCCCCCAGCAGCTATCATGTCAATAGCTCCCCAGTAGAGGGGGCACCTCATGAGTCTCCTCCCCTATTCTTGATGGAATGTTGACTGGCTTGATCACATGCAGGTCTTATGCAAGTAACCCCAGCTGCTGTGAGTTCATGAGCTCAAAGACCATATTGAGACCAGATGGCAGCATTTCTGAATTCTTCCCCGTCCTTTGGCTATTAAATTCTTTACCTCCCTCTTCCAGAAGATGCTTCCTGAGTCTTGAGGGGGTTGGTTTAGATATCCCATTCATGGCTGAGCACTCAGTGGTTACTTATTCTTAGCCACTTGACCTGCTATGAGTCTCGGCATTAGTTGCTGTCCACTGCAAAAAGAAGCTTCTCTAACTGAGAGTAGCATTTATGGATATAAACAAATTTTTAGAAAGTTGTCTGACAACAAGTCAGTTTAACAAAACAACAGTAGTAGGTCTCCCCACAACCTTCCCCTGGAGGCTATGATCTACCAGGCATGGGCTTTTGACAAGGCTTACAGTATCAGACATGGATTCTTCCTGTGGAGTAGGCCTCAAATGCAACCAGAAAGTGGTTGGTTGCCCCCAGAACAGTCATGCCACTATGATTGTACCAATAGGCATATCTTGACTGGTATTGAGTATGGTAGCATGCAGGATTCACTGCCGAGTATGATCACTGATGGCTTTTCTCCCCCAGGAGCTTGCATAGCACTTTCTAGCACTTTTAAAGCTGGCCAGTGGGGAGGTAGTTTCCAGGTTAATTCCAGTTATTTAACTTCGTGATGTCTTCAGCAATAGGGTCTCACCATCGAGTTATGGTGGGCAACTAAAAGTAGTGGCAATAGCCTGTGTTTGGGGAGTCTCTGGGGCCTCCTTGATCAACAGCTTGTAGGGTGACATCCCATACCTGGCACTGAGATTTTCATTTAATAACCCATGTCTTCTGGGAGAATCATTGTCTATCCACATTTGCATTTTCTTATAACTAATGATGTTTAGCATCTCCCAAGCATTTATTAGGTATTTGCTTATTCCCTTTGGTGAAGTATCTTTTCAGGACTTTCGAAAACTGGATTGTGTCTATGATTTCTTTTCTTTAGATTTGTTAGATATATTCTATATAAATGCCTATGTAAATGCCCTACCCCAAGTCTGACAGTCTGCTACAGATCTGTTCTTCAGCTTTTATGTTGATAGAGTATAGGGTATCATATGGTTCAGGTTGGTCTCAAAATGACTAGGCTGGTCTTGAATCTCTTGCTATAACTTCCAGACTGCTGGGACAGGATGCACCACCATACTCTTCATCATCATACTGCTATCATTTGATGAAGGGACACATTTCATTTTGATGACTGGCTTTTTTCCTTGATGGATGGTCTAATTTTCACATGAGAGGCTCTTATCAGCCCTGAGACAGAGTGGAACAAGGAGCTCCAAAAGAACCGAAGATAACGGGATACAATGGGATGGTGAATTCACCTTCTAATAGTACAAGAGTCCAGCAGTGGAGCTGTGAGAAGGCACAGGCTTAATCAGTGATCATAAACCCCACGCAATCCATCATCCTGCTCACACTTTCTTTTCCATCCTATGTAACTCTCGCTTAGAAGCATCATTTCCCTTCATCCCTACCCCGAAGTGTTGTGGAAAGGAAGGAAGGTAAGATTGCAAAACTCAAATCTGATTCTCGCTACTTATTTGTGTTTCTAGAAAAATATCCTTGAGGCATGTTAGTCCATCGAGCAGGATGCCAGGCAGAGCTCTGTGCAGTGGGAGGGGCCACATGAGAGCTGGAAGGTGACAAGCCATGAGGACCCAGAACAAACTCCCAAGCAAGCTACCAAAGGCATCTACTCTTTTCACCCTTCACCTGGCTACTTTCAATATCCTCCATCTTTTTTTTTTTTTTAAATAAATCAGTAGGTGTTTATTCAACAACTATTTTTTTTATAAACTAACTTTTTATTGATTCTTTGTGGATTTCACATCATGCATCTCGATCCCACTCACCTCTCCATCCCTTTGCATCCTCCCTCTGCCCTCGCAACCTTCCCTGGGCCAAGATAAAAGAAAATTTAAAGGACAAGAAAAAAAGAAAAATCTTGTTATGGAAGCTGTAGTGTGGCCCAGTGAGTCACACAATTTACCCTTTAGTCTGTACATCTCTTAACTTATAAGTGTTCATTGCAAAGAGTCATTGGTCTGGTTGGAAGCCTCTGGTTTCTGCTACATTATCGATCCTGGGTCTTCCCTGGGATTTCTCTTGGATACCCTGTTGTCCTGTGTCATGGAGATCCTGCAGCTTTGGGTGGTTCCCAGGTTGGTCAGCCTGCCTTCTTTCTCTCATCCTCAACACCAGGGTGAGCTCTCCAGTACCCCGGCTAGCTCACCCTATGCAGTAGGCAGCAGGGGGCGGGGCTGGTTCTGCTCTCATGAGCTCAGGCTGGGTCCCCCACACCTACATCATCAGGGCCAGCTCTACTGTGTTGCCCAGGTGAGGGGCAGGGGCCACTCTGTTGAGTGCTGCAGCTGGTGAGAGGCAGGACCAGCTCTGTCGCTCTTGTGAAGCTCTCCCACTCCCCATCTTATTTTAAAACATTCACGCCTCGAAAATTCTCAAAGAACAAATAAAAATATTATAAAAACACTAAAACATACTTTCCCACAAACCATCTCACGTCTATGATTTAAGTAATTTATTTTGTCAGAATGAAACACAGCCCAAAGTAAAGGGCGTCAACATTGCCAAAATCCTGTAGTTTCATAAGTGTTTTTCCTTTTTTTTTCCTGAACAATTTATGGAGGCCTCTTTTTTCTACCTTTGAGAAGCCCAACCAAGCAGTGCCTAGGAGAGTTCAGCTCTCTACAGAAATGCCATTGAGAAGATAATCTAGAATGGCAGAAATTAGGAAGAAAAGATTTTTTTTTCTCTCCCCTTGCTTCAAATTATCCACCTTCCTTCTCAGAGATAACAAAGGAAGAAGATGGAGAACATTTTATAAAATTTATTACCATTTTTTAATGGGAATAATCTGTTTCCCAAACTTGGTATATTTGGAGACCATGTATACTATACCATACCACACCGCACCACATCACACCATACCATACCATACCCGTGCTAGGCTGGTGACTCTGGATACTTAAGACCCCAAAGTATCAAGCTAGGTCGGGCTGCCACCATCACTAAACCGGGGACCCAGTAGATGGGATATCCAGTCTGTTTCTGCATACATAGAAAATGCCATTTCTTTAGGATTGGGGTGGAAGAGCCCAAGGCTTTCCTCTGGAAGAGACTTCAAAAAGTCTAAAAGTGAAGGAAGTTTTCATTTTTATTTTTATTTTATTTATTTTTTATTTTATAATTTAATTTAATTCCACTGACCCCCAGTTTACTCAGGTTGAACTCATTTTAATTTTTTATTTAATTTTTTGAGTTGATCTAACCATTGGAAAAACTCCAGTACAAATATTCAAATCCAGGCTCTGTCTCACCCCAGTTGGGCCTTCAGAGCCTGTGATGCTGGGGGTTGGACTGCATAGCCACCTGCTAGCTGGAGGAACTAAAGGTAGGTGAAGGTGTGGGAGGGAGATGGGCAGCGAGTTCAGCAGACAATGGGTGCTAAAGGAAAAGGCCCAATCCTTAAGTCTTCAAAGCAAGAGTGGCTCAGTTTTCTCCATCCAGCTGCAGAAGAAGGAAAGATGGGGGGTGGAAGAGGAAGACGGCAAAGATAAGAAGCCATGGCCTGGTGTTAGGTTACAAAGCTGCCAGGGAGATGTGGAGAAAGCTATCATTGTGCAATATGCCCAATGTAGACAGATAGGCGGCCCAGGGCTTTCATCTTCCTTAATCTCAGATTCTGAGAGCAAGCCTTTGTTGTAGACTGACCAGTCACTCACAGACTGAGACTGGGGTGAATGTCAGCCTTACATGTTCACTCTGAAAGAGAAGGGGAGTGTGGGGAACATGGGAAACCTCCTAGACTACCTATCAGCACCCCCCCCCCCCCCCAGCATTACACTTTTTATGCTCCTTTGCCCTCAGTATAAAGTACCTTGTCCCCTATGGGATAGTGGGAAGGTGGCACTGTTCCTGCTTTGCAAACAGTTTGTGCAGAGCCCCAAAGGACCCAGTTCTTGGCATGCTCCACCCAGACTTGTGGTACCTCAAGCTCCATGAAGAGAAAAAGCTCAGTGCTCCAGTTTTGTTTACAGGACACAAGGCCAATTGTTTAGATTGGTGCCACATGACACTGAGCGCTATCTGAGTGCAGACCAGCCACCTGCCCATTGGATGTAGCCCGCACTTGAGACCATGAGGAGGGAAGGCAGGCAGTCCGCAGAGCCAGATGAATCAGACATTGGCTGGCTTGCTTAGGACTGAGCACTGCTTTTGTGCATCTGTCTTTAAAGGACCAAGGGTTTTTGTCTACTACCACAGCTCTGAGTCCACGGGGATGCCAGTGGACATGCTGGATGAATGCCCTCCAGAGGCCAGAGAAGTACCAGGGCACTGTGCTTACATTTGTGAGGACTGGAAGCTAGAGCTGACAGGCTCAGATTCTCACTGTAGAAAGGATGTGGCATTTAAGAAGAGCCAAGAAAAGGCGGTCTCAGGGTCTCATCCTGGTCACATCTCACCCTCTGCTAGTCTCCAAGTAAGCATTGGATGACCTGCTTTTTGAGTCAGCAAATGTGAGGATGCATGTGGGCCATGGAGGAACAAGAAACACCCTGCTGCTTCCTGATTGTGGAAACATTGCCAGATGTGGGCCCTACGGGTCATTTGAGGTTGGCCAGTAGATTTCTTAGGTCACTTCTGATGGCTGATTTTCAGTGATACTTTTAATCTTTTGACACAACCTGGAAGCAACAGAAGGAAAAATAGACCACAAAATACCTAAGCTGTCAGACTGATTCTTCTTCATCTGCACACAACGACCAGTGCTCTAAACTTCTGGCCAATTTCCCCTTTCTTCACATTGCCAGGAATGTGTTTGCCCCAGATGACCTCACCCTGCTCACCTCAGGGAGTTCCCCTGGACACCTGGCCCAAGATTTCCTCAATATGCCAGGTCTCCCATCAGCTTTCTCTTCCTTCCATGTCACTTTTCTCTTCAGTCCTTGCTACCATCTAATACATGAAATAATTATGTGCTCTGCAGCCCTCCTTTTGACATCCTTCAAGGCTTGTTCATTGTGGTGTTGTTCCAGTAGCATTGGGGGCCAATTAAGAGAAAGTTACTTCCTTCTGGTCAAAAGGATGTGAAAATTTAAAATAAACACCCCTGCCTGGATCTATGGAGCAGGAAGATGACTCAGAGGAGAAAGTGCTTGTCCCACAAGTGTGAGAACTTGAATTCAGATCCCCAGCATTTATGTACAAGCCAGGTGTGATGGCCATCACCTGTCATCCTAGATAGATGATTGCCAGTTCTGTTTTCCCTTAATTAATGAACCTATCTATAGTTTTGATGATTTTTAAAATATTTTCCTTTATTTAGTTATAACAACATCTACTCTGATCTTGATTTTCAAGTTTTTTTCTTTGAGGTGAGGACTTCACTTATTGGCTTAAAATCTTTTTTGTTAGATTTATTTAGATTTTTCAGATCTATGTGTATGTATATGTACCCGTGTAAATGTATGCTACAAATGTGCCTGCAGAAGCCAAAAGAGGACATGAAATCCCCTGGATCAGGAGCTACAGGTATTGTCAGCCACCTGGCATGGATGCTGGGAACTGCACTCTGTTTTCTAGTGTTTTAACCATAATATGGTGTGGGGAGGTTCTTTTCTCATGTGTCTATCTGGTGTTCTAAATGCCTTGTAAACCTAGATGGACATTTCCATAGATTTGGGGAAATTTCTGCTATGATTTGAGAAGTGTCTGTTCATATAATATGTCCATATATAACTGGATTATTGTTTATTTTTTGAGTTCTTTGTAGACAATGAATATTAACCCTCTTGTACAAAAACAGCTAGCAAGGGTCTTCTGTTTTGTGAGCTGTATCTTCACTCTGGTGATTTTTTTCTTTTGCTCTTTAGAAGTTTTTGATTCAGTTCCAGTTGTCAATTATAATTTCCTGAGAAACTGGAGTTCTGTCTAGGAAGTCATTACCTCAGCATGGATGTTAGGGTGTTTCTGTTGCATTTTCTCTTAGCCATTTCAAATGTCTTTGAGAGCTTTTGATTCATTCAGAGTTGAATTTGGTACAGAGTGAGGGATAGTGAGCTAGCCTCAATATTCCACACGTGGATATCCAGTTGTTCTGGCATCACTTGTTGAAGGGATTGTTATGAGTTTTTGTAACCTTTATCAAGAACCTGATGGTTGTAGCTTGTGCATTTATGTCTGCATTCTCTACCCTGATCTTTTGGGCATGTGAAGCTGTGGTTTTTTGCTGCTGTTACTTTGGATCTATACTGTAACTTGAAATCAGATATTCTAATACATCCAGAATTCATATCTGCTCAAGTACTTTGCATATTTAAAGTTTTGTGCTTCTATATAAATCTCACATATATACATGTGTATATTATATGTAAGATATAAAGTCTAGGATTCATGTATGAGAGAAAAGATTGTATTTTTACTTAATGATTTGCTGTAGTAGTATCAATTTTCCCACAAATATCATGATTTCCTTCTTATTTAATGTTGAATATACTATATATATATATATATATATATATGCATATATATCACATTTTCTCTACCATCTATATGTTGATATGTAACTAGGATGGATTTCTTAGGTATTGTGAATATTGCATCACTAAACATGAATGTACAAGTGTTTCTACAGGAATAATTAGTCCTTTGGATATACACATAGGAGTGATGTAGCTGGGTCATATTGTACATCTCATGTTAAGTTCTGATGGGAAATACTTGTGATCTCACTGTAGTCTTAATTGTATTTCACTGATGGCTATAGATGTTGAACACTTTTGCAAATATTTATTGGCTATTTCTGTTTCTTCTTTTGAGAACTGTCTATTCAGTTCTTTAGTCCATTTATTGACTGGAAAATTTGTGTTTAATTTTTGCAGTTCTTTTATATATGGTATATATTGATTCCTTGAGATATAGTTGCTAAAGATTACTTTCCATTCTGTAGGCTGTCCCTTCACTCTTCCACTTAGTTTTTTCCCCCATATAAAGCTGCTTCTTAATTTAGTGTAATCTCATTTGTCAGTCCTTGGAGTTATTTTCTGTGCTACCAAAGTCATTTTAAAAGAATCCATGCCTTTGCTGATCTTAAAGTATCATTCCTCTAGTTGGTTCTGGCAGATTCAGCATTGGAGCCTTTATAAAGTCCTTTGCTGGGATGTCTTTCTGTATGCTGTGAATGTGTGTTGCTCTGATTTGGTTGATAAATAAAACACTTATTGGCCAGTAGCTAGGCAGGAAGTATAGTTTAGGTGGGATAAACAGGAGAATTCTGGGAACAGGAAGGCTGAGTCAGGAGTCACCAGCCAGACACAGAGGAAGCAAGATGCGAAGGCAGAACTGAGGAAAGGTACCAAGCCACGTGGCTAAACATAAATAAGAATTATGGGTTAGTTTAAATGTAAGAGCTAGTCAGTGGTAGGCCTGAGCTAATGGCTGAGCAGTTTTAATTAATATAAGCCTCTATGTGTTTACTTGGGTCCAAGCGGCTGCAGGACTGGGAGGTGAGAGAGATTTGTCCTGACCATGGGCCAGGTGGGACACAGGAAAATTTCAGCTACAGTCCTTCATTTATGTTGAATTGATTTTTCGAAGTGCAGGATGAGAGAGATGATATAACTTCATTCTTCACATTCCCCTAGTGTTATTTGCTGAGGATGCTGTATTTTTAAACAATGCATGTTTTTGATAGCATACAACATTTTTTGACAAAGCACTGAGTTTATTTTTGGGTCCTGTGTTCTAGTTCATTGGACTACATGTTTATTTTTGTACAGAAGACCATGCTGTCTTTATCACTATACTCTGCAGTATAATTTGAGGTCAGTTATCGAGACACTTTCAGCATCACTTGATGTTTAAGATGATTTTGACATTTGTGTCTTTTGTGATTCCATATGAAGTTTAGGATTTTTTTTGAATAATGTGATTAGAACTTTGACAGAGGACTGTGTTGAATCTAAAGACCTCTTTTCAGTAGTAGTTAAGATAAAGATTCTGTAAAGCCATAAATATGAAGGTATCTCAATCTTCTAGATTTCAACTTCTTCAGTGTTTTCAAATTTTCATTTTTCTTTTAGTCTTTGTGATGGCTATTCTTGGTTGTCAACTTGACTATACCTGGAATGAAATATAATCCAGAAATGGAGGGCACACTTGTGATCCAGATCTTGAGGCAAGAAGACAACATACCTTTGATCTGGGTCTTGAGGCTAGATGACATACACCTTTAATACAGACCTTGAGGTTGGAAGGCACACCTTTAATCTGGGCTACACTGTCTGCTGGAAGCCTATATAAGGACAATGGAAGAAGGAAGGGTTCATTCTTCACCTGCTTGCCCTTGCCTTGTCAGCATATCCATTACAGCTGAGACACCCAGGCTTGTGGGTCTGAGCAGCTACTAGATTCTTGGACTTGCCATTCACAACTAGCCATTGTTGATCTGGAGCCTGTAAGTCATTCCAATAATGGATGAGAGGAAGAGATAGAGATTCATTCCATAAGTTCTGTGACTCTAGAGAACCCTGAGTAATACAGATTTGAAGCTGGTACCAGGAGTGGGGTATTGCTGTGATAGGCCTAATATTGTTTGGAGTAATATGGACTTTGGTACTTTGGATTAGGAAACCAGTGAAATGTTTTAAGCACTGCTTAATGGGCCATACTAGTAGGGGAATATGGAAGACAGTGGTGTTGAGTGTGATTTGAACTATCAGAGGTTGGATCAAGAGGTTTCAGAGGAGAAGAATTTTAGTATGTTGTTCAGAGATCATTCTTGTAATATTTTGGTGGAGGAAGTGGCTTGCCCTTGTCTTCAGAGTCTGCCTGAGGCTAAAGTGAAGAGTTTGTAATTAATTCCATTGGCAGAAATCTCAAAACAGCCTAGTGTAGAATCTGTCATGTGGATATTAGTGTTAACTCTAATGAAGATATATAATGAAAAGGAGCAAGCTGAGCAAGGAAAAATATTTGAGGAGAAAAAGGGCCCAGAAAGTGGAATGGAGTTAAATTTTCTGTTCAAAGAAATTAATACATCAAGAAATGGAATAAAGTGAGTGGTGACCTCAGGGCAAGATTCCACCCAGCTAAATTTCTAACTTGTGAAAAGGAATTAGAGCCAGATGTGGTGGGGCATACCTATAATCCCAGCAATGGAAAGGTAGAGGTTGGCAGATCTGAGTCTGAGGCCCGCCTGGCCTACAAAGTAAGTTTCAGAAAAGCCAAGCTTAGGCAGTGAAAGACAGAAAGCTGGAGAAGATGTATTTGAGCAAGGGGGTCATTTCAGCCCCAGCAAGCAGCAGAACCTGGTCGCTTTGGTCACATGGTTCTGGTTTTAGAGTTAAGGATAGATGAAAGGAGTTACAGGATAAAGCCACTGAGGCCAGGTGTGTGTCAAGGGTGTCCTTGAATGGAGGCCTAGTAGAGGGGCCATTGTGTGAAGCTGTGAAGTTGAAGCCTGGATTGCCTTGGAGAATCCAAGATGTTAGAGATGCCAGAGTCATGGGATACCTGCTGAGGATAGCTGCTAACAGGGAGTAGAACCAGCCCAAGAGAAAGAAGTGTGTTGCAGTCAACCAAGCTGAACAGAGTTGGAGATCTGAAGAGTGTTTTATCATCAGACATGGAGCTACAGGGTTTTGAATTTGCCCAGCCAGTTTTGGTATTGCTTTTGTTTAATATTTCCTTGCTATGTTCCCTTCCCTGCATATTTGGATGGTGATGTATATCCTGTGCCATTATATGTTGGAAGTATGTGATCTGCTTTTTGATTTTGATTTTTACAGGGGGAATACAGTTAAGAGATTGCCATGCATCTCAGAAGAGACTTTGGACTTTGAAACAAGTTTGAGACTGTTATAGACATGGGGACTTTTGAAGTTTGACTGAATGCATTATGATATGGCTATAAGACTTTGAGGGCTAGGGAGTGGAATCTGGTGATTTGAAAGAAAATAGCCCCCAAAGGGAGTAGTACTATTAGGAGGTGTATCCCTGTTGGAGGAAGTGTGTCATTGTGGAGGTGGGCTTTGAGGTCTCTTTGTTCAACTTCCTGTTGCCTCTGAGTCAAGATGTAAGGACTCTCAGCTCCAGCACCACATCTGCCTGTATGGCACCATGCTTCCCGCCATGTTGATAATAAACCTCTGAAACTGTAAGCTGCCATCTCAATTAAATGTTTCCTTTATAAGAGTTGTCGTGGTCATGGTGTCTTTTCACAGCAATAGAAAACTCTTAAGACAGTCTTTCACCTTGATGGTTGGTTTATCCCTATGGTTTTAAGCTATTATGGTTGGAACAGTTTCTACCATGTTCATTATTAATATCTAGGAAAACATGGTTTTTATGCTGATTTTTCAGATTTCTGATGCAGTCCTTGGGTTATTTGATGTGTGGGGTAATTTGACTTCCCTTTCCTTATTGGTATTTCTTTCATTTCTTTCTCTTGTCTTACTGCTGTAGCTAAATATCTTAGTATTTTATGGAATGAGTGGAGAGTGGAGACACGTCTCCAGATTTTAGAGGGAATATTTTGTCCTCCCCATAACCATGTTGATTATAGCTTTCTTTTTAACATAATTTGTTATGTTCCTAGTTTTTGCAGGTCATTTATCATGAAGGATGTTAAACTTTTGTCAAGTGCCCTTTTCTGACTCTGTTAACACAGAAATCATGTAATTGTATCTTGTCTTAAAATATATTACATTTGAGTATATTGGGTGAGCTTTGTATCTAGGGAGTAAATGAACTTAGTTATGATGTGTATAATATTCTTAATGCGTTTTTGAATTTGATTTGCAAGTATTTTGTTGAAAAAATTTATGTATGTTCATTAGATTGGTCTGTATTTTCCTTTTTTTCCCTTATCTAGTTTTGTTATCATGGCAATGTTGCTCTATTGAATGAATTTGGTACCATTTTCCCCTTTCTACTGCACAGTTTGCATTTTGGGAAGTATTGGTTTTGGGAAGTATTGGTTTTGGGAAGTATTGGTTTTGGGACTTCCTTAAGTCTAATAGAATTTTAGCAGCAAATCTGTTCAGTCTTGTGCTCTTTTTTTTTAAAAGGCAGATTATTGTCCCAGCAATATTATTTTACACACATGTGCACACACACACACACACACACACACACACACACACACACACACTTCATTCAGTTTATAATTCAATTTTAGAGATTTATGTGCTCTGCTGAGAATATGTAATCCATGGCTGTTGGAAGTTTGTAGATCAGTTCAATCCAACTGATACAGTGTAGCTCTAAAGTTTTTGCTTTTTTGCTGAATTTTGTTTGGACGACCTATTTAAAGAGGCAAGTGGGCTATTTAAATCATCTGCTCTCACTGTGTTATGGCCCATCTTACCTTTATGCCTTGTGGTGTCTGTCCTGTGAAACGGGGAAGCTGTAACACCGAATGCAGAGATTCAGTCTTCTGGATGAATTTTTATTCGTAAAGGATGCTGATCTCTTTTCTGAGTTGTTTCCATTTGAAGTCTACTTTACCAGATTTGGGAAGAGCTGTGCGAGCTCCTTCTTGACTCCCATTTGGTCAGTTGATTTCCATCTTTTGACTCTCCCCTTCTGGGGTCTCCCCTTCCCACCCCCCGTTTCGCACAGCCAACTTAAGTTTTTAAAGACTTCAGGGATAACACAGCTACCCAGCTGCAGTGTGCTTCAGACTCTAGTCCACCTGTACCTTTTAAATGCCGACTGGAGACTACTGCATTTAGTATCATTACCGAGAGTTGGCCATTTCCTTTTTTTTTTTTTGTGGGGTGTGGACTAGTTATTTGCTGATCTAGTCTGTTGGACTTGGTGCATTACTTCCCAGCTCTCCTTTGCTCATCTATTCCTTTCACAAAATACTACTCTTTTCTGTGCTCTGGTGGATGAAACCTTCCTCTGTGTAGTTTTCCTCTACGTATTTTCTTCCTGCTGGCTTAAACGGATTGCCTTACTTTGTACTTTCCTTGAGACGTTCTTATTTCTCTAGTAATTTTAGATGCTTTCTCTCAGTGTACTAATGACTGGCAGATACTTCTAGGGTTTGAAATACATAATCCCATGCTTTTATTTTATTATTGACAACAGCAGATATTATTCTTATGGTAAACATGTGTAACAGTTTTCTCCTTGTGGCACTAAACATTCTTTGCTTGGCACTTTTACCATGTTGATCATGGCTTACTGGGGAGTGGTTCTCTGGTTATGTCTACCTGGGATTTAAAATGCCTCTTATGTTTGAATGTCCATTTTCTCTCATTGTGGAATTTTCTGCTATAATTTCATTGAATAAATTGTTTCATCCCATTCCAATGCATGCCTACCTGGACACTGCTCCCATCTTAGAACACGTCT
Organism: Peromyscus attwateri; assembly: GCA_902168425.1. NCBI lineage: Eukaryota > Metazoa > Chordata > Mammalia > Rodentia > Cricetidae > Peromyscus > Peromyscus attwateri. The sequence continues at coordinate 30,012 of CABHPP010097906.1, read as the reverse complement.
AATGCCCTTCTGTGTTCTACCCCGGTAGTGGTGAGTGTAGTGCCCCTCAAGTAACTTCATGGTGCCAGTTCAGACTTCTTTGCCACATTCTGTCTCCATGTCTACAGTATATCTCTTCTGGCTTTCTGCACACACTGTACTTACTCAGCCCTAGCTGTACCTCCACAGCCTGGGTGGCTCTTTCCAGCTGCAGTTCTAACCTTGACTGTGTCTGGAAGCGGGTAGAACATTCCATGGGTAGCTACTACTGACCCTGTTCTGGAGTAAATAACATGCTTTTTTTGTGGAGAAAATCCCATTAAGGCTGATTTCTCTTTTCTTAACTTTTCTCTAATAGGGACTCCTTTTTTTTTTTTTTTTAAAAATTTTAAATCCTGACTCTTCTACTCTAGTCTCATAGAGATGGTTTCTGATGGTTGGTCTTCCTGAAGTCTTGCTCTCTGAGGTCTCTGTGATTCTCTTTCTTGGGTTAACTCATCTAGGGCTTTCCTAATGGGTTTGATGTGCCATCCAGGAAACTTATTAGCATTCACATATTTTGATATTCTATGCTCACAATTATTCCATTGGGGGGGGGGCAAAACTATAAAATATTTCCTTATACTTGAAAATTGTAGGCAGCAATAATCTTGGTTCCTGGATCTTGTGGAGAAGGAATAATTCTTTATAGTACCCATTTTATTTTCTCTGAGTAACAGACTATCTCAGAAAGTTTTAGCTAATTTATTCAGTTCTTACACAAGACGCTGCAAAGATAATTTCTAAATTTAAGTTAATATAATCTAAAACACAAATGAAAACAAGTAGTATTTAAATCTTAATGTCTACAAACCTATATCTTATATTGCTATGTGAGGTAAAAAATCTAAACACTATTTTTACTTTGACAAATGAAAATACTGAAAAACACTTTTAAGTCATCTAAAAATGTATATGTGCCCAGATGTTGTCTAATAGGAACACAAAGAACAATATTCGAATCCAATAGTATCAACAGTTTGTGTGTATAAGCAAGATTTCAAAACCAAAGTTTGCAAATTAGACCTCCGACTTGAGCCTTCTGCCAGTTCTCCTAGAAGAATTCACATTGTACAAAGATGATTTTCAAGGGGTTTACTGTATTTAAAAAGGAAAAAGGAAATAACACAACATGAAGGTAGCTCAAAAAACAGAAGGGCTCAGAGTGGAGCCCAGACCTTGAGCGATTTCTTCCTTTCACAGGAAACTTTGCTTATGAGAGGACCTCATAGCCAAAATGAAAGAAACTGAAGCAAATGCTTTACCCAAATTTATTCACAGTATAAAAATTACTGGAGTATTTTTTTTTAAACAGAAAGAGCTTATTGGGTTGACAAACTAGAACCTTCTGATTCAGTGTTATGACATGCAAAGTAGACTATAAAGAAAATAGTTACTAATATTAGATTGAGTCCTCATTAAAAGTAAATTTCTGTTTCTCTAAAATTTAGATAGAATTTTGTGTGTGTGTTTGTGTGTGCACACACTGCAGAAATACAATTAACATTTGTGAAAGTGTTTTTGTCATTCCTACCTACCTTGTGCAAATACATTTTGCTAGGTTCTGAATCCCTTTGAAACAGTGGTTAAATTTATACAGAGACCACTCAATAAACCTCAAGAAGTCAGGGATATAGTAGTCATGAGAAACATCATACTGCATAAATTACCTCAAAGCACAGATACCCTGGTGTGTGTATAAAGTCAACTGGGTCTCTCATCAGAATGGTCTAAAAATAAAAGAAAATCTCATACACACAATCAAACTGAGCTGATACTTCTTTTGGCATATGGACCTAGTCCATACCACTCTAGAAATACAATGAAAAAACACAATTTCTGACAAAATGAGGGACTGTTATGTATAAAACATAACTTACTTGGTACACAAGATTTAAAAATATAAAAAGGAAAAACAATTTCACTCCTTTTTTCCCCCTAGAAAAACTATGAGTAAAAACTTAAGGCCACAACTCATTATGTATGAAATGTTCAACTCAAAGGGAGCTCAGTCTTGCTGAGCAAAAGAACTCTCCGCAGTCAGTATTTCTCTGTGGACTGCTAACTGCAGGATGACATTTTATTTAACAGACAGCATGGACTTTGTACATGCCCATTATCAGTGCCTTGAAAACCAAACAATTTAAAAGTTAGCAGCAGTTTCTGCAAGGTACAAAAATACACATTTGTTACATAACACGGTAATAAAATTTGTCAAGATATATTATACAAACTCATAGCATTTAAGATAAAGAATCAGTCTAATATATTATAGATTGATGGAGTCTAATAAAATGACATGTCTGTCTTCAAATCATATAATACTTTACAGCAATATTAACAGACTATTCACATTGAGTATCATGGGAGCATCTAAGGAAACAGAGCTGGAATGGTTGATGGAGAACCTTACCAACTATTTCTTCTATGCTTCAAACTGGGTGGACAATTTTCTACTGGCCATTATGAAAGGAAAAAAAAAAAAGCCAGAACTCTTTAGTTTGTTCAGGAGGCATTCTTCCAGAGAGACATTCTAAGCCATAAGATCTTCATTCACATCTTGCAGTTCTGACAGTAGTGTGCCCTAAAGGGAAGGGTCGTCCTGCTAACTTTATATATTAATACCACAAAAGATACATATGGATACTTAGGAGTCTTCATATGAAAGTGGTTGGTTACAAGGTGGGATCTAGTTCACAGCTGATTGAGATTGCCAGTGTCATGGAGGAGTTCTTTGGACACAGAGTTCTAAAAGATAATTATGATTAGGGCAAACAGGGCCATGCCCCTGAGAGGTAGGTGGCACTTCTATAGTTAATACTTAGAAGGGTTCTTAGCCTACAACCGACAAAGCAATGTTTGGGAGAAGGGAACAATATCTGCCATGAATTTCCTGGTGACTGGTAGGGAAATAATTTGGGGATAAGCTAGTTTTTGTGTGAAAAGTCCTGTCTACAGTGGATTCATGAAATCACATAGACTCTAGGCAACTTCTAATAGGTGATATCTCAAATGAAGGAGGATACACATCTATTTTAGGACATATCCCTCCATTTCATCCTAACTGACAAGATCTTACTCCTAGGGAAGGAGACATCCTGGTGTAGCCTTGAAGGTAAAGAGAGGAGAGAAGTCCATGATAAACTTCTGGGGTCTAAACTTTGAATATTTATAAACCACAAACCATTTGGAAAATTTGGAGAACTTCAGCAAGAAAATCTAAAGACAGTGACCATCAAAGACAGCCCAACAGCAACTTCGTTGTGTGTTCTACTCAATAACCTTCCATCCCGTCAATCTCTCATCAATAGCAATCTGTGGAATGAAAGGATAATTGACAATTGTTCTTTTGTTCCTCTTGGTTGACTGTAATCTAACAAGCAGTGATACAGAGGAACATCTCCACAGAGATGCCAGATTGATAAATGATACTTGTGGAAACAGATAGGCAGGGTTGCTGCAGGAAACTGCCATTAATCAAAATGAGGTGTGATTGATAGAGAAAAGTGTCACGTGGTAACCTGCCGTTGAAGTCTAAGTCAGCGGCCTTTTCTGTGACATCTTAAGTATCGAAGGATTCAACTTTCTGATTGGATACATCTCTACACACATTGTCTTACTGTCGTCAGCACAGTGAGAAGCCTTTGTCAATTACATAAATGTTGCTTCCAATGTGGCACAGAACATGGCATCTCTAGTTTCTCTGCAGCCTTGCCTCTGAGATTAGTCAGCCAGGGAAAATTGCAAAATCGTTTCTCTAATTCTTATATGGCTATTTGTTTTCTACACTACTAAAGCAAATGTTGTCGGCGGCGGGTCCCTTTGTAAGCAAGGATAAGATACATTTCTGAACACGTTTTAGCACAGGCGCTGTGAGGAGGACACCGAAGTGAGCAATCTTTCCTTCTTTGTCCATCTACATTTCTGAAAGATGTGGATCAATCCAACCCTAACAGAAAAGCAAACAACCAAGCCACCCACTTACAAAGCTGTGCTGTCATGGTGCCCATAGCTCTTTAATCACTAGTTTTCTCTACTTTGCCTTTATCAATGAGCTGGTCCCTAAAATGACCCTGTGAAGACACATGACTGGGAAAAGCCATGGACTTAGATCCAGGGACATGTTTTCCATGATTTCCTTGGTGAATGTACGTGCTTTTCTGAATGACTCAGTGGCCCCTTTTCTCACCTCCTTGTTCCATGGCATAAAGATGGCTTCTCTCTACTACTCTCTTGGTGTGTCACTGATCTTCATTTAAGGTACTCTGGTCTTTCAAGACAGTGAACCCACAGACTGCTGACACAAGCAGGCTTAAATGAAGGACACGTCTTCTGTCCTGTCCGTATCCTAACAGCTCAGAAAAGGACTAACCCACACTGTAATAGGAAAAGCCTTTCAGAACTTTATATGATGAGACTTTTTAACCAACAAAGAAACTGTCATCTTAGCAATGACTGTCCTCGTGCTACCTGCCCCGGGTGTCTTAGGAAAGGGATCACACTAATTACTGTCTTTGTTTTGATTCGCCCAGTTCCTGTTCTTAAAGACATCAGATTGTTTATTTTGATATCAGATTCTTATTGCAGGTAACTGTCTTTGGCTAAATGTCTTTCCCCATCATCGCAATCTGTTGTAGGCTCTGCATCCGGGCTGGCCACATCCTCCACTGTCCCAAGATTTGCTGAGGCTTCTTCCCAGGGGCTGTCAGAAGGGTGCTGCCCTCCACTCTCTTCTCCCTCCTGCAACGTCATACAAAGCTTGAGTCTGCTCTCCAGCAGGTGGGATGGAGAGCGGGAGTGTTGCTCTGAGTCCTGACAGGCATAAGAACTGCACCCATGGGCTGTCTGTGCAGCTCCAGGTCCTTCATCCGCCCTTAGGTGTATGCCATCCTGACTCTCTTGCAGAGAGTCAGCCTCTGGAGCACCAGAAGCATGTGGAGGTGACTCCAGAGGTTCTTTCAGGGAACAGAATTTCCTCTCTTCCGGTCTGGCTGCCTTTGTTTTCTTTTTGAGGGACCAATTTTTCAAAGTGACCAAACCACTTCTCAACCATGCGCTGGGGTGAAGAGTTACAGAATGCATTTGTGATGGCTGCTCTAGGGTACTTTTTCTTAAATAAGCCAGATGGCTGCTGGACTGCCCCATGGAGGGACCAGGCATTCCAGACATGAGGCCAGGACCGTGAAAGTCAGGAGGCAGCTCTTCCTGTTTTCTCTGAGCCTGAAAAGTGCAATCTATTGGAGAGGAAGTTTCGGTGGGTGTAAACACAGAGTGTTCAGAGATCTGAGAGAAAGCACTGTCCTGGGAGCTTACTGATGAGCCGGATGGAGACGTGCCTGGGGAGGATAAGCTAGAATAGCTAGCCCTCGGGCAAAGGTTCAGTCTTGGGGGCAAAACCTTCTCAGTGCTTTGGTGTGTACCACTGCCCTTGCCCACCTCAATCCCCATGACCAAACTCTGATTAATGAGCTTTTGCCCCTCAATTTGCAAAGATTTATGCCTTTTGAGATAATCCTCTTCTCCGTGCAAGAGGCCTGTCTCACAGCTGGTTTTATGTTGTTTCTTTGAATAGATCCCCCTGAGATAGGACAGTTTGTAGTTTTGGTCCTCTATGCTGGGTTCTGAACAGCGCCGATGAACCCGTGAGCTCTTCCTGGCATCGGCTATGTGTGGTGGGGAGAATCTGCATGTATCTGCATCAAAGGGTTGCTTCCTGGGATGATCCTGGGAGGACATGTGACTGTAAGATGCCACAGAAATGGCCACCGGCTTGGACTTAGTGAAAGATGTCACTTGATTTCCTTCATGACCAGACAAGCTCTTCTTCTTACTCTTTTCATTAGTAGCATTTTTCTTGCTGATGTCAGTGACTGAACTCTGCTTAAAACATGTCTTTCCCCCTTTCTTCGGGGTCTGGGTCTGCTTTAGATAATCTTCATCCTTTCTAGAAAGCACGGCATCACAGCTGGACTTGCGTAGCTTTTTCTGGTAAAACTCCCGGAGATAGGAAAGCTTTGTGTCTAGATAGTCGATGCTGGGCTCTGAGCAGCGCCGGTGCCGCCGCAGGACTCTCGGGGCATCTGCTGCAGCTGCAGGCAGGCAGCTGGGTGTACCTGGGCCAACTGGGGCCCTAGTGTGTTCCCCTAGTGAAACCTTCCTGTAGGCTACGAAAACATTCACTGGCTTGGACTCCAGAGGTTGTTTTGTTTGAATGTGTTCATCTTTAGACTGATCTAAGTCAAAATCACTCAGGGTTAGAAGGCCTTCTACCTCAGGCTGTTCAAGGTCATAGTCACTGAGGGTTAAGACAGAGTCCATGCTTCTGCTGCCCTGGCCAAGTTTTTTTACCAGGTCACTGCACGGAGCATCAGCATCCTCATTGAGCTCATTTTCCAAGCTGTCGTAGGAGGAGTCATTCATTTGGAAGCAAGACATATCTGTGGGCAGAAATGAAACCATGGTCAACATTTTTACAAATCCAGCCTGGGCTGCCTTTAAAGGAAACCATGCTGGTTCTGTGTTATTTTCATGTGTAGAGTTCAAATTTCTAGAAGGAAAGAATCTTTAAAAAATGTAAAGTTCTGTGTGCTGAGGGAGTTGGTGGCATGTGAGGCCAAGGCATGCGTGAGGTCAGAGGACAACTTGCTGGAATTTGTCCTTTCCTTCTACCATGCTGGTCCCCCGCAGTAGGGAATCAAACCCAGGGTGTCAGGCTCATGGGAGGTGGCAGTGGCGGTAAGTACTTTCTCACTAAGCCATCTTAACTGCCTGAATCTTTCCATCATCTCAAATGTTAGTGCTGGAGGCAAAAATCTTCTAGGAGTATGGATTCACCTCAGTTTCTAATGAAGTGACTTTTTCTTAAGGTAAGATTTTCTCAAAGCAAGGGATATGTCCTAAAATGAGGAAATAAGGAAAAGTAATAAATAAGCCAGTGTCAGGCAGACCTGGGTTTTGAGTAAGAGTCTGTCTTCTAACATGGTGGTGCTTGCATACAGTTATACAAAACACACTCCAGTCTCTGTGAAACCTTTCACAAGGCTCTTTAAAGTTAGGTCATAGGCTATTGCTTTGTTTGACTCTTAGGATGTTGTAAAGATTAAACATTGTTTATATTTTATAGATGAAATACTGATGCTCGATGACACAGAATATAGACTGAAGGAAGCACAGCAGCAATTGGTAGCCAGGAATTTCTCTTCTGGAGGTTGTATGTCTATGAATTCAGACCCTCTCCCCACTCCTGACCTCAAAGATGCTAACTGTTTCAAATTGGGTCACAGCACACTAGAATTCTGAGGTCTGAAGTGGTCGGGGGCGGGTAAGAAGCACCCCAAATCAGGACTTCCCCTACTTCTCTGGACCATTGATTCTGGTTTCAACAACAGAGGTTCTAATATATAGTAGAGTTCCTCTGTTTAAAATAAAGATTGAAATCTCCAGTGTACAATTTGTAGGCTGAACCCTCATCCCATGTCAATCTTAACCTTATCACATTGACCTATCAGCAGGCCTCCTGAGGAAGGACTGACAGCCCTGGGCCCCACTGGCCCAGTCAGAGGCTCTGGGACAACCGGTCTCTGTGTCTTCATAGACAAATACCTAGTTCTTACCAAAGGTGTTCTTCACCTTACCTGAGGTGTGTTCTCTACTGTCGCTTCTCTCAGAAAGCTCCCCCAAGAGAGAAGTGATTTCTTCTCCAAATATCCTACAGCAATTTTCAATCAGAAATTGTATAAGAAGTGAAACCTGTGCCCAATGAAAAGAATTCAAGCGTTATTATTCATATAACTCTTGTGTCACATTTCATATACACATCCTGATCTTAGCCACAAAATGTATTCATTCAAAAGGGTATGAAAACCCCACTGCCAACTGATAATACTTTAGAGAGTAGTTTGGGCACAGAACTGAATTTGAGTCAGCAGACTACAATTATATATGATTTTGGTGCAACCCTAACATTTTATATCACTAGTTCCATCTTTTAAATTAGGGCAATTTCAAGCATTCTCCCTCCATAGGGTGGCATCCTTTGTTAACATACTTTGTTATTAAAATTTATCAAATATCAGTAATAAAGACTTATACAAGGATTTCTTGGGTAAAGGACAAGTTGCTGTAATTTTGGAAGAGGGCTTCTCTGTGGGTATAGAAGGAAGAAGAGAACAGGCAGACAGCAAGGAACCTGGGCTACTTTTGACTAGTCTCAGCATGGCTCCCTACCCTCCTTAAGTGGAGGTGCTTAGGAGGAGGGGAGCGTTTACGGGGGGCTCTGTGCTGCCAAGGAGATGGACAGGAACTGACCTATAGATTCTTTGCCTCAGCAGCTGAGACATGCTGTGAATGAAAGGAATGGTACCCCACAACCTTGATCCACAGCCAGACCCTAGAGGGGTGGGATCTCAATCTCTACTGTGTCATTTTTTAAAAAGGAATCACAGTAAGGAACTTCCCTAAGGATTGTGTAGCTGGCAAGTGTTGGCACTGAGAACTGAACTCTGGCTTGTCCGAACTTAAAGGCCCTGGTTTTTAAAGGAGGGCTTTCTTACCACTAGTGGTTTGAATTAGTTCTACTCTTCAGCCTCCTTAAAAGGAAAAGCGAAGTAATAATTGATTTTTTTAAAATATGTTCACTTTGCTATAGTCTACCAGGAAAGAAAGGTCAATAAACCCACACAAGGAAGTCTACTTAAACTATTTAAGAAACTGTGTTTCAGCACACTGTGAATTTCAAATGTTTCAAAATGGGGAACTGAAGACTCAGGACATAAAATGAAAAATGTCATTACCTTTTTTGTAAATTCATTTTCTAGTTCTGGACTGGAGGAAGTAGGAGGCCAAAGAATGCTTGGAGCGATACACACTGCTAAGTTAAATGCAGTCATCTGATTAGATAAGGAATGTTGTTCAATGTTGTGTAATACCCCAAACAGATACCTTAGGAAAACAACATTGGCTCTGGGAAGCTGATCTAATAGCCTAAAGACAGAAAAATGCAGGACGTTTTATTAAGAAACGTGTAGAGACAGGCACCCTCACTTCACCTGCATGGGGAACCATGCAGATCAAAGCGGCAAACCAAGAGCACAGTGCAGATACACAGTTGATGGGTGGCGGTGTGGGGAGCAAGGGGCACTTAGAAGGTAAGCACTGGCAACTATTTTTCATATCTTGTCTTCATAACTCAATGAAAGTGTAGAAGAATGCATAAAATATGTTGCCTGTTATATTTCTAAGAAAAGTAGTACAATGTGTTTTAACTCAGACAACTCCTGCAACATTCTGTAATATTCCCAAGCAAACCCACAAAAAGCATCCTGATAAGATTAAAGCTCTCATCTACTTCCAAGCAGGAAGGCAGGAGTGCTATTTCTTGGTGAGAATCCAAGTCGTAGCCATGAAGACTTCCAGGTTTGTTCTGGGAGCCATGCTCTCCCACTCAGATTCCAAAAGCAGTTGTGCCCCCCAAACCTATCATTCTCATGTTAGTCAAGCTTGTAAGTATTATGTTTCCCACTCTTTTTATTTTATGTAAGTGATAAAAAGTTTTAAATGATCACTCAACAAAACTTATTTTTACAACCACCCAGCGCGCGCGCACACACACACACACACACACACACACACACACAGACACACATACTCTCTCTCTTTCTGTGTGTGTGTGTGTGTGTGTGTGTGTACTTTTTCTATAAGAACCTACAACTTGAGGAAATAAGATACTTTGACATCTGTTACCCAAGTAGTAGAGGTCTTTCTTCAGTATAATGGAATGACAGTGACTCCATATCAAAGACCCTGAAACCAACCAGAAGATGACTGAGTGTATTCAGTCGGAGATAAAGCATTTAACACATGCTTTCTGTAAGTGCACTAAGGCATCGGGCCACACTTCTCTATCGACTAGTAGAGCGGTGATAGCAGTGCATTCGATACTTGGCCTGTGTAATTACATTCTGACAGGAGGACAACTGACTGACCAGCATCCTTGGCCCAGAAGAAAAGCCAACTTTGTAGCTATGTGCAAATTCACATCAGCACTTCTGACTCGGTTACTAAAACCTGGGGGTATTCTGTAATCTGTGGTGAGTGGGTGATATGGAACATCTTACGGGTACTGCCATGAATTAACTTCAACAAAAGCTTTTGTTTCCTTCATTTGCATAAGTGCCATAATTTCACATTAAAACTAAACAAGTGATATTTGGGATCCAAACTTTTTATAAACCAGAATATTGCATTTTTCTAATGCACATTTCCTTCCTACATATTCTCTTACAATGCAGGAAATATTCAGGAACATGGGGTGATGAATTCTACAAGGAATCTCACTGGATGGCTCTAGATATTGTGGGGTTTTTTTTTTGTTTTTTTTTTGAGTCTCTCACTTTAGCCAAGGCTGACATGCAACTTGGCAGTCATGTTCCTGCTTCAGTCTTCTACATGTTGGGATTACAGGTATGAGCCACCTCTAATCCCACCACACTTGTCTTGGACATTATATTCTTTTTTTTGTTTGTTTGTTTGTTTGGTTTTTTTTTTTTCGAGACAGGGTTTCTCTGTGTAGTTTTGGTGCCTTTCTTGGAACTTGCTTTGTAGACCAGGCTGGCCTCAAACTCACAGAGATCTGCCTGCCTCTGCCTCCCAAGTGCTGGGATTAAAGGTGTGTGCCACCACCGCCCGCTGACATTATATTCTTTATGGTGAGTCAGACTCTGTAAATCCCCTTTCCTAAGACACTTCTCAAGGAGTTAATTGCCTTCCTATGGTACTCTAATCATACTCACCAAGTACTTTTTTTTATAGCAATGGTTGTATTGTTATAAACATCCATTTTACCTATCTAGTCTACCAAACTTGGGGCTTCCTGGAGAGAAGGGAAGAGATCATGTTCTCTGCATGACTTCAGTCACCAAATAAATACACTAGGAGTCATCTAGTGAGGTAGATACTTCCTCTATATGAAGATCTGGCAACCAATGGACTAGTGGATTTCAGCTTCTATCAGATTCAGATACTCTCAGATTCAGATAACTAGAGGTATACAATATAATTATTTCATGTTAATAAGATTAGGGAGAAAAGGCTTGGGGTGTGGTTTAGTGGTAGAGTGCTTGTCTGGCATGCACAAGGCCCCAGGTTCAATCCCCAGCATCGAGAAAAAGGATAAAAGAATGAAAAACAACTTAGGGGCTATTGAAAGGGCTCAGCTGGTCAGGGCTCTTGCTGGCAAGGCTGATGACTTGAGTTAGATCCCTAGGACCTGCAAGTCTCTCTCTCTCTCTCTCTCTCTCTCTCACACACACACACACACACACACACACACACACACACACACACACACATTTTAAAACCAGAGAGAGAGTAGAGAGACCCAGTGACAAGAGAAGCAGCAAATATACAACTGTAATCATGTACCCCATGTATCTGATAACTGCCATTATCTTAATAGGAAAGCTTATAACATGCAAGTCTTTTAAAGTGTTTTTTTCAGACTCAAAATCATTACCTTTGAATTATATTAATTTTTTCTTCATCGTTTCCTTGGTCCATTACACAGACCCAGTGATCATATAGATCTGATGAAAAAATACTTTCCGGGATATTTCTCAGAAAATCCTAGGTGGGAAAAAAACAAATACTTGAGTCATTCTCATGCAAAATACATGTTGAAAAAAGAACCCTGTCAACTCCGCTGAGCAGTGTACATGGAAGCATGTAAGTTGACATCTTTCTCGGGACAGACTGGAATAATCAATTCTGGACTAATGTTGAAAAAACAGAAGGCACCCTATTCAGTGGAAACTTCTAGCCTGTAGACATTTTAACAAACTAATGTGATTGGATATGGCAGTAAACCACCTCAAACCCTTCCCTCTCCCTTTCTTTAAAATAGCAAATTCAAGGAAATGTACCAATTATCTGTGAGTGCTGTAATTTGGCAATCATTCATCCCACCCCTCTATGTGTACTTATTCACAATGGCTGTGTACTGCTTGATATATCTGGGATACAGAAATGAATCAAGCAAGTGGCTATGACCTTAGAACATTGTATTCCAGTGTTGACGCGCAGTGACATCAAGGTACTTGGCTCATTCTTATTGCACCCCATGGAAAGGTACTTATGTATCTGAGGAAGAAAGCATCCAATAGCTGGGTTCCAGGGATGAGGGTCAGCACGTGTGCCTTGAGTAGAGTAAATGCACATATCCATATTACATTATCTTTTCTGCTAAGACCACTGGTGGAGACGGGAGGAGAAGAACCACACCATGCCACAAACAGGCTAGATGCACAGGTGTTTGCTGTTTGGGGGTCCTTGTTTACCAAAAGCTAAAAAACTGAATTTGGTTCTTGCAGAGCATTGGCAGTGGTTCTGGGCCACCTGTCTCTGTCTCTTCTGGAATGGCACTAACAAGGCTCAGCTCGCAGTCTGATAAATCAGCATCAGGCAGGGAGAACTCAGTTTGGTGCTACACCTGGCTAACTTCACAGGCACCTCTTTACACCACAGAGGCAGGTGGGAGTCTGAAATGAGGCATATTAAAGTCATAATTACTCTCTGCAGCTTTTAAAGGTCAACATTTCAACTTGATGCTTCTGTATCACAGAAGCTCCGATAATGTATTAAGATGACTTAGCTGATAATGTGGGGCTCTCATTCACTGCTTATGGGTTTCTGTTGGGGGCAGGAACAGACCCTTAGCTGCTCTGCATATATGACAATGTAAAGTGTAAGTCAGCACAGCACAGGCTGTTACTGAACTGGTATAAATGTGTCATGTGGACTATTAAGAGGGGACAAAGGAAGCCAGTCAGCTGTACCCAGACGTCAAGATAATTGTACAAACTTTGTATGTGCTGCCTCCTTAACTTTTTCACCACCATTTTTGGGGTTAAGAAAGATTGACGGCCTCTGCCTTCCTTTGCTTTTATTCTTCAAGCACAAATGCACCTACACAACGTGACACAAACCTACCCTCACAAAACTAGCTGCCTCTAGGTGTCGTAATTCCAGATCAATCACAGCTGTGGCACTGAAGAGTTAGAAGGGGTAAAATCTGTTATTTCAAAAATGGGTTAGCGATTATAAATCTCTCTTTAAATCCCAGTGGAAAAGGCACTTATGATCTGTCTTAAAGAAAAACATCATTGAATCTTCAACCCATGCTTGAGAGATAACTTGCGATGTGGCCGTGCACTCCCCACAGCTCGAGCAACATGTTATGAAATCAAACATCACAGGGGAAGGCAGATGGGGAGTTGACTCTGAATTACAACGACTGACTTGCTGTGTTCAATGAAATGCCTGCCTTCAAAACCAGAGCCTAAGCCAACAGAACTTTCTCGTTCACGTGGGATGAGTCTGTGGACTGATGAGCTTCCCTTGAGGTAGGGAGGCCCAGAGTCACACCATCCTGAGCAATTTTTGTTCAATGACAGTCTGAAGAGCTAACCTTATATTTAAGCAAAACCAGGTAAGTAAAAAAAAAAAAAAAATTAAAGACCTAAATGACTTCAGACTGTTTTATTTATTTATTTTTTAAAGCTATGTACAGAAAAAAGAAAACAAAGGCTCCAGCTTTATCTTCTTCCCTAAAACCAATTGAAGTAGATGGGAATAAAAACCACAATTACACAGTGATGAGATTTCACTTATGTGGAACCCACTTAACCAGAGTCTTCAATCATCGGGGCAATTTTTATCTTTCACTTGCTTTTACACAGAAAATATTCCCACAAGCAGAAGCACAACTCACTTAAGGCCATGCTTCTTTGGAATTTATTTAGCAGAGAATTTTAAGAAGTGTGGTGCTGTGAAGTAGAGAGCGAGGGATTTTTTTTTTCCACAACACAGGCTGAATCCGCCTAAATTAAGGAGAGAGAGAAAACCCATTTCTCCGGAAGAAGGAAGAACTGATGGTACTTATCTGTCTTTGACATACCTGTCTAGTTAAGGTTAAGCATACCATTGTATTATCCTGGGAGCGAAGAGTGATAGAAACCTGCACAAGAGATCGGATGGCCCTGGCTCACTCTCCAGAATGGTATTTGTTTCTGCCAAAGCCCACAGCAGAATTTAGACACAGCCCATCAAGAAACAACAGGGGTATCTCACAAGCCATGGTGCTGACTCTATCAGCAGCTGGCCACTCAGCTGGGGCAGGGCAAAACAAGCCATGTCCTCCCTATGGCTCAGATGACCCTGGGGTCTTCTCTACCCCTGACTCAGCGCATCCCAGCCCTTTGGGAAACAGAAGTCTGGGTGGGTCTGCAGAGACTATTGCTGTGGTCAAAAGCTCTCCTCACAGCTTAGTCCTTGTTTCTTTTCCAAAATGATAGGACATTTCGAAGAACATGAAGAAGAGAACACGTTAGAACTTTCTAACTGTGGTGAAGGTTCGAAGGCCCAGCCATCCCTGCTCTCCTACTAGAGTGCGTGAGTTTTTAGGGGGCATCAACAAATCTTGTTTTAGTTTAAGGCTAATGTATCTTTATTATGGCAAACTTATAAAACTCTTTTAGATGTTTAATTCAAGTTCAGTTTTGAAAACTTGGTCTTCATTAGGAAGGTAGAGAGTGAGGAATTCAAAAAGCAGGATATTCGTTGCGGTAAATGTCTTCTGCATGTCCTGATGATGATATATACTTTAACTGAAGTTTGCCTTTGTGCCTGGTGTGGTAATGAGCTGACTATCATGAGGGAAAACAAGAATCTATCTGGTTGTTACATTACTGGTGTTGCCTTCAAAGTCCAATACTGGCTTTGTGAAATTGTTTAACATTTTTTTTATTCCAAATCTATCATGGTTCTTTTCAAGCAGAACTAATGTTAATAATGGAATGAATTCTGTATCTAGAGCTAAGTCTGGGGTACACAGTGGGTGAACTATCCTTACCTTTAGCACAGATGCTATCACAAAGATGGATTCACAGTCAAGGTGGACCTCAATTCCAGAATTCAGTTTCTCTTTTAGCTCTCTGCAGGATTTCATATTGGCCGACTGCCTGAAGATGCCTTTTGTGAGAGGGCCTTTTTGGTTAAGAAAGGAAAGCATATCCTGTGAGGAAATAAATGAAAATGGTACTTTACACACCAGCACAGGAGCGGATACTAGCCTTCTGTGGCTGCTAGAAGGCCAGGGTATGTGAGCACTGAAGGACTGGAGCTGGAGAGCTAGATGGCTAGAAGGAGTCAAGTTATGTTTTTAGGACATAGAGTGGTTATAACCAGAGGCCAGGGAGATAGTACCCAGTCCAAGAAAAAGTGAGTTCATGAGACTTATTGTATGACATGGTGGCTATAGTTAATAAGAATATAGTCTTTAAAGTTTCAGAGAATCGATTTTAAGTGTTCTCCAATTTTGCTTTCTATCTGAACGTCTTCTGCATCCAGGACAGAAGACAATGGTGTGTGGGGACAAATAGCCATGAGCTCAGGAAGCCAGTTATGTCCCTGATTTCCTGTGCGATCTGGGCTGAAGTCTGAGTTTTACTTTTGAATTTATAGAGTAAGGATGATAATGATAACTTTACTGTGGAGGATAAACAAGATAATGAAACATCTGTCATAGTGCCTGGTATTTATGGAGGTACAACCAGGCATGAGATTCCAGAGTGTAGTGGAGCAGACTGCTTAGGGGATAATGGAAACAGAATAAATCTTGCTATTAGTGACGATTTTATCTATCAATCGGAGACGATTCAAACTCAGTAGTTATTTTCTGTCCTATTCTAGTCACAAACAACTAAATACCAGAGACTATATCTTGATGCTAAACATGTGAGATATAAACAAACCCGTGTTTAAAACCTCAAAAAGCAGTAGGATGATGCTTTCTGAACAACAGAGTTGGAGAATGGATCTGTGGAATACTGTTGCTAGCTTATAACTAGTGGACTGGGTTCTCTCTTACTACATCTCCCTCAAGATTCTGCAACGAGGAAATCTGACTTTCAAGTTTTGAAGTAAGGATGGAGATTCTTAGCTAAAGCCAGGGGGTGTTTACGAACTTTCCATTTTGGGGACAGACACACCATGCAGCATTTCCCCCGCTAACTTCCTTCCCCACGAGTTTACAGACTCCGATGGCACTTACCAAGATAGGTTTTGGCAGATTGTCATTCTCACAAATATCTGGTAAAGAAACTCCAAAGAGCTGTCCTGGCATAGGGGATGTTGGTGACATGGGCAGGTTGTCCAGGTGAGTGCTGGAACCCCGCCAAAAAGCCCAGTTGATGATAGAGCGCCTCCTTCTAAATGTCTTCTGGCCAGAATCTAAGAAGTGAGATCAGGGGGAAAGCTGTGATTCACTCAGACGTACTTCTACAGTTTGTTGTGTAGTTTACTCATTACTCTCTCTCAGAGAAGTGCTTATGGAGGTCCCTTGTCACTAACAGTGCTAGCTATGAAAGTCTATTAGAAATATTTGGCAAATTAAGGAAGAATTGGCTTCCTCTAATCATTTATGGGGTGGATCACTGGACTGCTGGTTTGAGTTTTGACATTACAATTTAAAATATAGAGAAGTTGCATTTCTTAGGCTGCAGATGTAGTTCAGTGGTAGAGTAACTGTGTGGTGGTATTGTGTTCGCCAAAATATTGTGTACCTTAATAAACTTATCTGGGGTCAGAGACAGAACAGCCACAATGTTAAAGAGAGGTTAGGGAGTGGTAGCACCACACCTTTAATCCTAGCATTCCAGAGGCAGAAATCCATGTGTTCAAGGATACACCCAAGCATGGTGACCAACGCCTTTAATCCCAGAAAGCAAGCCTTCAATCCCAGGGAGTGGTGGTAGAAAGCAGAAAGGTATATAAGGCGTGAGGACCAGAAACTAGAGGCATTTGCCCTGGAGAGACATTTGCCCTGGAGAAGCATTGGCCTGGTTAAGCATTCAGGCTTCTAGCAGCAGTTCAGCTGAGAGTCATTAGGATATGAGCACACAGAGGCTTCCAGTCTGAGGAAACAAGACCAGCTGAGGATCTGGCGAGGTGAGGTTAGCTGTGGCTTATTCTGTCTCTCTGACCTTCCAGTGTTCACCTGGGTTTGATTTTATTATTAAGACTCTTTAAGACTCATGCTACATAACTGCCATGTACAAGGCCCTGGGTTTCACCTCTAACACTGCACAACAAAGAAAAAAAAAACACTCCTCTTTAATTGAACTATAGTAACTTAAAGCAGAAAGTACTTTACATCAACACATATATTTATAAATTTTAAAGATGAGACAGGCATTATAAAAAAGCTGAAGAGCAAATTAGGTTACAATTAAAAAGTGAGAAAGAGAGGAGGACAGGATGGCAAGATAGAGGAGGACTGAGGGAGAAGGAAGAGGAGTCATTTTTGTTATGTCTCTAGAAACAAAGAATGCTTTGTGATCGGATGTCTCATTCCACTGAGAGCAGAGACAGGAAGCTAACGTCTTACATTTGTTTCCCTTCTCAGTAACTACAAAATTTCCAATGTATCTTTTTCAATACACAATTTCAAAAAGTGTGTTTAAGGCAGTATAGATGCAGACTAGTTAGACCCAGCAGGCCCCAGGGTAGTGGGGTGGAAACATCTGGAGAGAGACCAATTTGGATTGGCTGGAAGACCTAGGGATTCAAGACAGAGGCAGCCACAGCCAGTGATAGGTAACAGCAAATACCAGGAAGGAGAGAAGCAGAGTCGAAGTCCCAAATAACCACAGGTAAAATCTGCTCACATCTCCGGATAATACCTAAAACAAGCATTCATGACACAGATTCAAAACAGCTTGCAATGAACTAAGATCTGAAGAGCCTTCACACCCACTCACTGTCCGACTTCCAGGGAGAGCATAGGGAAGCAACTGGTCATTAAACTCTGGGTTATGGCATTTCTATTCAGAAATGATGTTCTGCTGTCCAACACTGGCTAATAACAGAATATGGACAGGAGATAATTCAAGGAAGTCATGGTCAGCAGTATCAAATGCTAATTTCAAAGAACCCTTTGTATCATTTGACTATGAAGTAACTCAGCATTTTCTTTCTTCAGAATAATCTACTTAAACCAAATATGAAACAAGCCAAATTGTGGGATGGTAAACAAATGAGCAACATTTTACCAAACAGCATCTTGACTATGGACCATCACCCATTCTTATCTTTCTTAACGCTACTGCAAGTAGGAAGCACAATGAGATGTGAAGTAAGTGCTCTTGACAATGGAGTCGGGAGCCTATTTCAAACTGCTGGTTCACACGTCCATTTAGACTTTCCTGTTTCCTTAACTTGAAATAGAAAAAGATGTTACCTATCTGTCACAGGCCTATTGAGAGGAACACTATGCTTATTTTGAAAAAGCGTTTACCCAGGTCATGACTGTGGGCTCTCTGTTAAAGTTACCGCGAGACCAGGCTCCTCCTGGCAGAGAAAATCTCTTGTTTCCCATTTTCCATGGGTTTAACAGCTGTCAGGAATGTGCAGACATAAAAGAATATCATTACTCTGCTCAGCCATAGCCCTTGCTTCCTACTTTGATCTTTCTAACTTCCATTCCAAACAAAAATGAACCAGAGCAAAACAGGAAAGGGAACCAATTCTTCCTTAAGTCTAGGAAGGAATCTGCCTACCACCCTGTGCACATGTCCATAGAAAATGAATGCCAATGTGCATGTTGAGTAGTCTTCCTGTCTGGTTTATACATTTTAACCCATTCGAAAACAGTCACATTTGATTTTTAGCTTTCACATGCTTAAGAATGTTCTATCACCAAGTGACATACCCAGCTGTTCTACGAATGCAGACAGAGGATAAAGTCAAAACTGAGTCATGAACTTAAGTATTTTCAGTGACAGGCATCCTGTTTGTTGTGCAGAACATTTAGTGTGAGACTTCAGGTTCCCCAGGACTGAGGGAAAAATTGATTGAAGTTGATGTTGGTTTTTTTTTTTTAGCATTTTAGTGCATATTTCTTTCTTTCTAAATGACAAAGACTGATGACAAAAGATGCTATTGCCATTTAAAAAAAACCACAGGGGCAACGTAAATATATAGTGAACTAAGTATAAATTTAGCTTTCCTAGATTCTTTTCATGTTTACATTATAAAACTCAATACTAAAAAAAAAATTCACACAACTTTAGGGTGTAATCGAAAAGCTTTAACTAATTGTCTTCTGGCCATACAACTATTTCCCCGCACACCCCGAGCAGCACATTCAGGTGGCGGAACAGACTGACAGGGGAGAAAGGGTGTCCTGTGTTTTAGCATCTTCTCTAAAGTGCAGTTCACCTTCAGTGGGTCTGAGCAGAGGTGGGAAGTGACAGCTCCTTCAGACCACACTCAGAGACCCTGCTTTCCACCCAAACTGCTCACCCCAGTGTCTCCATTCTAGATGTAACTAAGCCATTCGACCTTCATGTAACTTCTGCTTTGTCCCTGACACTGAAGAAAAGACTTGGGATAAGTGTTCTCACAGTCTAAGGACACGGGTGAGCTTTTGTGTGTTATACAGGGGACAGATAAGAGGTAAAGTAGGCAAAGCAGAGCTAATGACATGCTTGAAGGGACAAAGGTTTGTTAGCAGTGACATTGGGGTCGTGAGCTTGGATAATTTTAATATTTACATCTGGAACCTTCCAATATAGTAGAACTGCTCATTGGAGACTAGGGCAAGTTTCAGGGATCTAATGTATTTTTTATCTTCTAAAGGAACTTTTATTTGATCTTTGAATTTTCAACTATATCTTAACTTTAGTGTTTTAGTTTTGTTTGTTACTGCTTTGAGACTAGAATTTTAAAGGTTCTTCCATAATGTGAACTCAATATACGCAAACTTAAAATTTACAAGTTTTCATAATTTTTCCAAGTGTCTAAAGCTGGTTTAACCAACCTCCACTCCCTTCGGTGGGCAGGGGCAACACAATCTCATGATATATAGTCCAGGCTAGACTTGAATTCTTAATACTCCTACCTCAGTTTCCTAAGAAGGAGATATTTTCCTTAAGTTAACTAGAGGAGGCCTCTCTCAGCAATGCAAATAAGGAGTTTTGTGTATCTAATTATGGCTTACTTTATCCAGGAAGCATAAAATATTAAGAGAAAGAAATTATCTTCCTTTGTTATTTCCTCATTAACCTTAGAAATAAATTATTATTTTATACATGAGAGACCATGGTATTATAGCTACTTCCCAGGACCAAGCAATTCAAGAATTTGAATTCTGTGGACTTAAAAGACACAGAATAAGAGACATCATGTGAAATCCATACACATGGTCTGATTCTATACACTGACAATATATGCTGTAAAAGTATAGGTCAGGCTGCCAGGTTGAAACGAATGTGAGAGAGAGAGAGTGAAGATGGAGAATTGTTTCGTTTGACATGGTGTCTTACTCTGTAGTCCAGGCTTGCCTTGGGCCTGTGGCAATCCTGCCTCAGCCTCCTGATTCCTTTTGAGTTCTGATTTACTCTAGTGATGAGTTGGGCCCCAGCAGGTGGGAAGGAAGGTGATGGAATCATATGGTCATCTTTTCTGTATCTCAGTGAAGCTATGCATACTGAAAACAATCTCCACAGTGGCATATTGGCCCCACCCAAAAGACAGCAACAGCTGCCGGGAGAACATGGACAGTACGGCCAACAGCTCTGGTGGAAGGCGGTCTCATGTCAATGGGTGCAGACAGTAGGGCAGTTAGGGCTGGGGCTGAGGAACTAGGCGAGGTTTCATTCCCACTGTTCTATGCTTTGCAGTGCTGCATGCAGTCTGAGGAAGCTCATCTATTATCAGAATTAAGGAAACACTCAATAAAATGCTAAGTCCCAGGTAGAAACGGTTTGGTAACATGAATATCATCACACAGGCCAATAATCTCATTTGTAGACTCTCTAGATGCTTTGCTGTAACATTCCTTAAGCTGTAATTCTCGTACCTCAGCATCCAGAGTGCTGGGATGACAGATGTGCACCACTACACCTGGCTCTGATCTAAAATCGTAAGCAGACTAGTGCTCCAGTATAAAACTATCCCAGAAAAGCCACTCTGAAGACAACCCGTAGCAGTTACCTTCTAAGTTCACCCTGATTCCAGTGCTAGTCATTCTTCCTTCTTCTTCTTTTTCTTCTTCTTCTTCTTTTTTTTTTTTAAAAAACTAACCTTTGATGTAAGAGCAAGGGAAATTTCCACATTTCAAAACCCATGTAGCTATGTGACTGAGGTGATTAATTTGCAATGAAATGCTAAGAGGCAATTGTCAAAAGAAGAAGGATCTAATAAAATTCTACAAATGCCATTCAAGAGAGAAATATGCACAATTAAAATTGTATACTTTTATAATGGCATTAGTATTTAGCAAAACTTAGCTGTGTGAAATGCTTTAAGATGGAATATAAAAATTCCATTATAGATAAGAACATTTGCATTCAACTTCTATGATTAGATCAAGAACTCCAAATCCCAAATAAGTAAAGTGATATATCTATTCCCCCAAATTTATTTCTTCTCACTGGCAGACACTGTGCTTGATTAGATTTTGAATTCTACCAATAAGAAATTTGTGGAAATTACCTTTTCTCAGATAGCATCCAAATCATTTTCTCATGCTATATCAAATAGATTCCATACAGATCAAAATTTTCAGAATGTCATTGGCAATACTTTGTACGGCCAATACATTTTCTATCAGGCCCCTTATAGAAAAAGCCAGTGAATTCCTAAACAGCACTTTACGAAAACTTCTACTCACACAACACCCTAAACCTACAAACGGAGGTGTGTGAATGCTGCACTTGCTGTTGGTAGCTGTAGAGAAGGTGATTTGGGTGCCTTGGGAGCATAGGCTTTAGCTGCTCTCTCTCTCACCTGTTTACCTCGAGCATAGAAGACACAAGCACCATCTTCCAAGAGAGAGGAAATTAGAGAATGCAAAACAATGCATGAAGACCCTTAGTAATTACTCTAATGAAAGAAAAGCATTTAAAAACTGTGAGTTTAAAGGCAGAAGAGTGAGCATATTCTCCTTAGTTAAATTCTTATGGCAATTTTAAATTCAGCTGCTAAAAGAGCTATTAACCTGTCCATGCAGTCAGCAAGTATTTTACTGAGTACTTAAGATGCCCCAGTTGTTGGAATAGAGACCAGTATCTGACCTCCTTGTTTTAGCAGTTGAAATCATTATCTCCAAAGCAGTACCTCAAAATGACCCAAGGATGTGCCCATCCAGCCTTAGGATACCAGACTCAGTTTACTGTTAGAGGAGAGAAAATGATGACGGATAAGATTTAAGTACGTTTGCACAGCTTGATGTTGGGGAGGTTGGGAAACCTGCTGTCTGTCTGATCTGTTGCTGACTGCAGTGAGGTCATCAGCAGACAGTGGCGAGGCTGACTTGTGTGTGGAGATGTGTATAAAATGGGTGGTTCAGATTGGCAGCCAGTATGAGTGCTTGTTTGAGGTTGGTTACTAGTGATGCCAAGCTGCCCTTCTGCTGTATGATTTCTCCAGAGTGCTCAGCAGTCATCTACATAGGTCTGTAGTAAAGTGGGAAGGATGAAAGAGCTGAGGTCATCTGCAAGAGAGACTGTGCTAACAATGGGGTTCGGGTCACGTATGGCTACTGAAGCATGCAAACATAGTGGGGACATGGTGACATTGGTAGACTCGGTAGGTGAGGGGAAGGAAGAATATGGAGTTGAGTCAGTAGGCAAGGGGAAAGAGGAATATGGGTTTACAGATAGGAAAAGCATAACGAGCAAAGGCTGTTACAACAATAAAGCAGAACTTGGGATGAAAACTGAGTTTGCACCTGATGACTGCAACTATTTTAGAAACTTACAGGTATTTTAGTATGAAAAAAATCAAAGAATTTAAATGGATTAGAGGAGGTCCCAACTGAAAAGACCTTGGCAATGCATAATATTAACACTTAAAGCAAGAGAAACCTTTATAATAAGTACTGATTTGTCACTTCCCTCTAAGTTTGGATAACTGAACACACATTTTTTTCTTAAAGTAGGGTCATTCAGCCGTGAGGTCAGAAATGGAGGAAAAATGAAAAGGCGCATTTTCATGAATGCTGCAGTAACTGAACACAGATGAAGAGTTTCATCCGGCACTCAGCTGATGCCAATAAGCTGTCAGGAGGAGGGAGGGTGGCCTCTGATCTCTTGAGGTCCATGCCTTCTCTTTAAACCTTTTACTCCTCGAACTTGTTCATTAGTAGAAGGCAATGTCACTATTCACTGGACCAGCTGACAAAGGCAGACATAGAAACACAGTATCAATTTCCTATCACCCTTATACTTTTGGGTTTCAATTTTCTTTTGTTTCTTCATACAGTCTTGCTTCAGACTGGGCGCTTTAGTGCAAGCCTGGGTCAGGGAAAATTATAATGCTCTTCTGTTGAACATCACAGTTACCATAATACAGCCTTTATTATGGGGTAGCAACGAGACAGCTATGTTCATAGGGAACTCATGTTAGATTAGTAGGCTAAGGGGAGACCTCGGTAGAAATCATATTAGTCTTCACACACTTATCAGGACCGAGATCCCGGTCAGGGCATCATAGTCTTCTGACACCCATCACAGACAGGCTCCCTTTATAATGTGATCATTTTGGGGGGGGACACATAGTGGAGTGTCTGACAGCACAAAGAAGGCATTGAAGCACCTGCAGTGTTGCCCGCGCCTTTGACTGCAGTGGGCACAAGGTTAAAGGGGAGAGGGGACAGATTATTGTCCCTTGTCTCCGAGTCAAAGGCAGTAGAGCCTATTGCTTAGTTTATAGAGCCAGCTTCTAAAATCCCGACTTTTCTTTTGAAAACTCGTATTGGCAAGTTCATCTGGGTGGAAGTTGGGTCTTTGCCTTTGTACTAAATTGGTGTTCAGGAATGCAAGCTTTTGCTGAAAGAGGGTTCTATGAAGGAGGGGAAGCGACTCACTGCTCAGTTGCTGGGCTGTCGCCAGGCGGCTGGGTTTCAAGATGAACTGGCACTGCATCTCTCGGGGCAGCTGTTCCATGAGGAAAGGCTCTTGGAGCTGGGATGGGGTGGCGGAGTCTTTTGATCCCTGGGTCAGAAGGGCAGTGTCTCGGAGATGGCTCATTTTAATTCCATAAGGATACTCATGCCCTACAAAGAGAGAAATCCAAATGCAGACTTGAGGCTGACTGAGCACCACCAGCAAGTGCTGCAGACTGGAGTGCTCAGTGATTTACACCTGGGACATCTGGGCTAAAGAATCCTTTTGTTCACAGAAAGATCCACGTGCCTCGTCTACAACTGGGGCCTCTGCACATCGCAGGTGGCTCTACCAAATCGGAGTGGTTGGCTCACAGCAGATGCATGGCGAGAGAATGAAAAAAATCTTCAAAGAATCCTTAGAAGGATTGTAGACACCAGTTTATGAATTGCATAGTTGGCCTTTTCTAGGTTTGCAGCTAAGAATATTTAAGAGTATCTTATTTTCTCCCTTGACACCAAAGAATCTGCAAATCTTGGGTGATCTGTATTCGAAATCCATAATGGACAATATTTACCTTGGCTGGCATCCAAGCATTGTAGAGATCACACAAGGAAACACTAGTTGGTAACATTACATTTGAAAATAGGGACAAAGACATCTGTCTGGTAAGGATCACTACAACCCGGCAATGGAGCGGCGGGTCACTGCCCCCCTCCATTGTTTGTGTTCCTCAACACAAATTTAGTACAAAGGTGTGACGGCTCGTGCCTGAAATTCAACACTTGGAAAGCTGAGACAGGAGAATCACTGAGTTTGAGGCCAGCCTGAGTGCCATAGTAAGTGCAAGACAGGACCTGGGCTACCGAGGCCATGTCATAAAACAAAACAACAACAAAACCACCACCACCACCATACCCCCAAAGATTCACCCTGACTATTATCTAGCACATCTGTGTGGGAGCTATTTTCTTATTCTGTTAGTTGCATAATTAGTTGTTCACGACCCTGGGATTGGCTTCTCTGATTTGCTTCTCTTTGAGGCTGGTGTTCATAGAGTCGAAAGAACTGTAGTAGGTTCAGAAGACAGATGCAACAATGAATGGACAAACTAAGGAAAACCGAATCCTGTACATCTGACCATAACCTGAGTTTAGCTGATTAGACTCCAAGTAAACTCATTGCTGAGATACAATCCTTCGATCATGCCATGATAGAGATCCTTTAAGCAATGATAGCACATGTTCACCTACAATCACCGAATGTAACTCAGCAAGCCTTTCCTTTGCACCTGAGAGAGGCACACAAGGCAAATGTGATACTGACATTTATACATCACAGCCACTTCCCAAGACTAAGGCAACACAGCCCCTAAAACAGCAATACTAAAAACGAATCTATAAAAATGATGACCAGCTAGTCCACACTGCTTTGTCAATCATACTGGCAGAACATTTTAATTTCATAGTTTAGAGTTGCAGTACTCAGTGAAGTTTAAAGTAGATCCATGCCTAAGACTCACAATCTACTTAGTTCTAACGTATTAAAATTATTTTAAATATTTATTTTGTTTTAAAATGACATTTCATTGTTGCTTATCCACTTCTGCACACATGACAGCATTTAAAAGCAAACCTGTCTGAGGGAATCAGTTTTGCCCTCAGCATGGCATGGCAGCTTCCTATTTCCTGCATATCAGAGTACACAAACATCTCATAGAAAAGTTTGGTGTCAATTACTCAGATCACCTGAAATACGCAACCATTCAAGAGTAATCTCACTGACACTGTATTGTACAAAATGATGCATATAACACACATTGCACAGTACCCCACAGGTAAGGAGTGTTTTAAAACTGCTAACACATTGTTGTAGTTGTTTTAGGATCTGAAACAGATACCAGACCTTATTTTAATTGCCCTATTTGTTAATTAGAGGGAAATTACTAATCAACAAATAAGTTATAATCTAATAATCAATAGTTCCTCGAACAGTGGGGTTTTGAATTTCAGGCTAGCCTAGACTACATAGTGAGGCATGGTCTCACAGGCAAAAATGAGAATCATGAAAACAAATGGAAATTTGGCTAGGAAACTAGTTGGAAAACTAGTCAGTGAAGACTTTTAGGAGTTAAAATGGGCTAATGTCACTTTCTTCATGACGCTAAGGGAATTCTGGGTCAGAGCAGATGCTCCATGCTCAGGGATCAGTGACAATGCACCACTGTACCCTACACAGTACTCTGTGTATAGAGGCAGCCCTGTCATCAGAGCAGGGGTAGAGGAGACAACAGGCAGCTCCAGACTCTGAAAAACAAATCAAGAGGAATTCCTGTGTACACTGCTCTCTCACGGAGAAACAACCCCCAGCAAAGGGCCTGGCAAGATCTGCTCGTAAAGTAAAAAAGCCAAGAGGAAAATACATGTTTCCCAGCTATAATCATTAGCAGCCTGAGAGCAAAAATCCCATTGTCTAGCTTATAGTAAACACTTGGTATAGGAACATGGGCTCAAGATCACAGAGCAAAGGAAACATGGATGCTATCTTAGACTTGGACAGGCACTCACCGATAAGTGGGTACGGTGCTGCTTCTTTTCCAGAATTCACCCACAGCTGGTAATCTCTCTCAGAGCCCTTGAGATAAAAAAAAAAGAAATTCAAAACAAAACTTTCATGTTAGGTCCTGAATGAGGAGAGAGTTTGGGCATTTCATGCTATTTAGATTCATGGGTACATACAGTTTGGGGGATTGTAGTGCTTATTCCTGCAGCCGTATCCTATTTAAAAACAGGGGCCATCACTCCTGGTCCTCTCATGCCCACAGCCCCTGTGCTGACCTAGGATCTCACAAATTGCAGTGGAATTAGAGCCTTCCTATCAGTGCTCCACAGAGCGTGAAAGCCTAAGTGAGCCCTTTCACAAAGGAATAATACACTTTCTGGTTCTAAAAGGCTGGTTCTCACTTCTGAGAGTCTGATGGTCTCAGAGAATACTGGACTTAACATCCAATGTGCCCCTGCAAGACAACCTTCTCACCCAGAAAACCATAAACACGGCTGTCTGTGATACTAAAGTCAGGCAATAGAGGCCAGTTTTTAGCTGCATTTAGCTTAGTTTAGAGCCTCTGGGCAGGGGAATGACCAAAAGGCTTTCAGGAGATAGATAGCTAGTTGCATTGACTACATTTGAGTAACTCCACCCAGTCCTGGGGACAGAAAGGATAAGAATTCTATCTAGAGAACAGGCTTAGTCATGGAAATCAATAAAATCATTCACTAGTGATAAATAATCCAACAATACTATAAATCCCACTTGAAAGAAATAATGCTAATTATGTGGACTTGGCTGAATCCTTCAGGAGGGACAAGGCAAAATTCTTATATGCAACTAGAATAGAGATAGCCAAGTCTGTTGGAAGCATTTCATTGTTCTGCCTTTAACTTGCAACCAAGTCAGGGCCTGGCCTTCTAATAGAGGGCTCTGGCTATTGCACATGCCATGCATTGTACCTGGCCACAAGTGCATGCACACACAGATCATTTCTTCTCTACCTTGTCCTTTAGACAGAAGAACAACAATCTAGTAACAACAATTTTAGGCAATGTCAGAAACATTGTATGATATCTATTAGAATGGGTGTAATAAAATAGTCTCAATTCCTAATTTTTTTTTTTTTTGGCATGAGCAGATTAAAGGAGAAGCCCGAGAAAATGTGCCATGAAGTAGTTAATCTTCCTTCTTAACCTAAAACTCTGCACTCTTCCAAAGTATGTTTGTGTAGGTTAGAAATCAATGTAGAAATACCCACTTTACTTAGTGCATATAAAATTTAATTATATTTTAACCATATTACTACTAAATTTTACTAATCAGATTTTTTAATCCCAAATTTTGATTGCCTTGAGTCATTATGGGCTTAGTAGCATGGGTAAGAGCAAACCTAAAACAAGCAGTAATATGATGTCTTAAGTGTATCTTGTCACAATATAGTTTAAAAAATGTACTACACTTATTGTGTGTTTGAGTGTATACACACACACACACACACACACACACATGTATGCCAATACACATGTGAAGGTCAGAGGATAACATTCAGGGGTTAGTCCTCTCTTCCTACCAAGTGGGTCTTGAGGATCGAGCTCATGTCATCAGGCTTGGTAGCAAGCACTGTTACAGCTGAGCCTCCTGACGGCTTATAGCATGGTGCACTTGAAAATAAAGCCCCATAGTTCAATAGAGAACTCTCCATGGGGTGCTAGCAGGGAGGCAAAGGGAGCAGCCCTCCAGTTCTCCTCCCCTGACCTCATTCTCAATATTCCAATCATATCCACTAACAACATTCACAAACTCACCCCAAAAAACTAAGGGTCAGGTTCAAAGCAAGACAGGCCGACATGGTAAAGCTCAGTAATGCTCCCCAGATCTATTACAGAATTCAAAGCTGTGTTTTTATTGACTAATTCTTAAGAGGAACCAGCTGTCATCCTTAGGACTTGAAGCCAGTCAACATAAAAATTGTATTACAGAGCAAACCCTTAGGGACTGGTAATCATCTGGAGATTGAGTCTTAGAATAAAAACACTATCACATGATCAAGGAGGTGATGGACAGTCAAACAGTGATAAGGGAGTTAAGGAAGTCACAATTTTCTTATGGAACCTTCACCAAACTTTTTGTGTAAGTGTGCAGGACATATAATGAAAATTCACATTATTACTCATATACTTATTACTGTAAGATTCTAATTTAACCATTATGTCTTCAGGTCACAGAGGTGTTAAAATAGAGCAGCATACATATCATACTAACATAAAAGCTTTCCTGTTTTTTACATCTGAGGGGCAAATGTAACTTTGTTATTGGTTGTGTCGTGATGGAAGGGATTATACTTACATCTATTTTACTAAATATTATTTCGAATCTAGAATACCAAAGTTTAAAAGAGTATCTAGGTGGTAGAGGCATTCAAGGCCAACCTGGGCTACACAGCAAGACCATGTTATATAAAGAAAAAAAAATCTAGCAGAAGTAACTTACAGTTATCCCTAACATTTGTAGTGACATGTTGATAACTTCATTCGCTGTGTCTGAATTCATTACTGTTATAGTTTTAAACTGTAGAGAAAAAATATAGACATAAATGAATAGTTTAACACTGGTGAACAAATGATTGTCAGGCGATTATCTGAAGGTGACTGTTGATCTCAAGTATGGACAGCGTGGAGCACAAGCCCTCCATTATGGATCACCTTCATTCTCTGATACCTTATGGCAACAACTAATGCATTCCTTTCTCTTACACTATGTGGTCCACAAAATAAAAGTGCTTCAGAAAGCTCCATGAGTGAGAAGACATGAACCCAGTCCCAGTCAGTCACAAACACACAGGTACACATCAGCAAGGCTCTTCCTCTGTTCTGTCCCTACATGTGCATTTCTAGAACCCAGTGGGCATAGTGACAGGGACAGAGCAGACCTCGTTCTGTTGAGTGCTGTTCCCACAGTATGGGTTTCATTTCTTTGGTGTGAAATCAGTTAAAGAGAGACCAGAATGAGAACTGCTCACTAAAAGGATTTAAGGCTTCGAGTAAGAACTTTCCAGGGTTGGGCACTGGAGCTACTGGGGTCTGCTGTGCTGCAGTCCTTCGATGGCTTAAAATACATGAATCTACGAAAAAGTGAAAGTTCTAGGAAACCCATTCTGTCAAATGGATAGGGCCATCTACCATAGTTCGCCACTAACAGAAAGACAGTCTGAGACGAAAAGGAGAGAAACCAACTACAGCCTCTCAGTATCTGGAGAGTGCACTGGACCCCGAGAGACTCACATACAAGGCATGCTATTGAAGATTAACTTGGCCACACATGTAAGGAATATGATAATTAGTAGAAAAAACTAGCAATTGGTGTTCTGCCCCTTAACACAGGGCCTACTTACGTGATACAAATAAGTTGCATAAATGCAAACAAAATGACATGAAAGGAAAAAGGTGAGACCCACTGATATCCATCACTTGTCTATCAACTACAGATTTTTCACCTAGGAGCC
>CABHPP010097901.1:6864-17509 GCA_902168425.1 Peromyscus attwateri | reverse complement strand
AGACAGGGTTTCTCTGTGTAGCTTTGCGCCTTTCCTAGAGCTCACTTGGTAGCCCAGGCTGGCCTCGAACTCACAGAGATCCGCCTACCTCTGCCTCCCGAGTGCTGGGATTAAAGGCGTGCGCCACCAACGCCCGGCTTTATATTTTTAAAGAGTCAGACGTAAATGCCAAACGTAAATGCCAACTATCCTCCAGGCACTGTGTTGTGTTCTGAGGAAACACTTTGGAGTGGTTAATAATTAGCTCTGTGACCTTTCGCAAGTTATCTAACCGAGGAAGGTCAGAGCAGGAACTCAAGGCAGGAGTTTGAAGCTCAAACCGTGGAAGGACCCTGCTTCTGCATCTTCTCTGCTGCTCAGGCCCAGCCGGTTTTCTTGCACAACTGCCCAGGGGATGCCCCTTAATGATTGATTTTTATTTTATGTACATTGATGTTTTGCCTACATGTGTATCTGTGAAGGTGTTGGACCCCCTGGAGTTACAGACAGTTGTGAGCTGCCATGTGTTGCTGGGAATTGAACCCAGGTCCTCTGGAGGAGCAGCCAGTGCTCTTAACCACTAAGCTATCCAGCCCTGGGTTTGTTTTTAAACATTTAAAAGAAAACTTTACATTTATTATTATTATTATTATTTTCCAGACAAGGTTTCTCTTGGTAGCCTGGGCTTTCCTGGAACTCACTCTGTAGACCAGACTGGTCTCGAGCTCACAGAGATCCACCTGCTTCTGCCTCCCGAGTGCATTACAGGGATGGAAATGAGGTCCTCAGTCTTGGTGGCAGGCACCCTTACCCACTGAGCCATCCCACTGCCACCCTATTAACTTTCAATAGCAATTGACAGCAGGGAATCTGGAAACTTGATGGACTTCAACATTTCTTTCTGAAATGACATGGGATTGAAAACAGGAAGGTAAATTCCTAAGAGTCCACTTTCCTGTCTAGACATCCTTCCATTTATGCTGCTACATCTCCTTATCTTGATGCATGACAATGTTTGATTCAACCACAAAGCAAGTAAGACATACAAACAAATGCAGGGGGATTGAGATGGCGTAGCTGTAAAAGCTAAAAGCATTTGCCACACAAGCCTGATGCTGGATCCCTGGAACCCACTGTGGAAGGAGAGAACTAACTTGTGAAAGTCACCTGCCTCCCTCCATACATGGGCTGTGGTGCTCATGCACGCATGCACACACCAAACGTACAGAAGTAGTGGTGGGAACAGAAACACTTTTTAAAAATGCATCCTGCTGCCGGGCGGTGGTGGCTCACGCCCTTAATCCCAGCACTTGGGAGGCAGAGCCAGGCGGATCTCTGTGAGTTTGAGGCCAGCCTGGGCTACAGAGTGAGTTCCAGGAAAGGCACAAAGCTACACAGAGAAACCCTGTCTCGAAAAACCACAAAAAAAAAAAAAAAAAATGCATCCTGCTGGCTAGGTGTCTCAGCAGGTAGAGGCACTTGCTGGCAGGCCCTACGACAGAGTTCTATCCCTGGTGCCCACAGTGTGGAAGTAGAGAACCAACTTCCTAAAAGCCTCTTGGCTGCACACGTACCAGGGCACCCTCATCCCATAGATACATCAGATGTAATATAAACAAAAACAGTCTGAGGAGAAGTGGCAGTACATGGAAATACATCTAAACTGGTGAGTTATTGTAGCAGTGCTTTTGTGCATACTACTGAACAGGGTTAAGAGTTTACCTGTAATACATTCCAGAAAAGGCAAAGCTGCAGGGGTAGAGAACCAAGTCTCTGTGTTTGCCTAGGTGCGGGGTGTGGAAGGAATTTCCTACCAAGGGGCACGCATAAGCTTTCTGAACTAGAGAACCACTTTTATCTGTATGTATGTGTGTGTGGTTGTGGTGGTGGTTGAAACAAGGTTTCTCTGTGTAGCCCTGGCTGTCCTGGAACTAGCTTTGTAGATCAAGCTGGCCTCAAACTCAGAGATCTGCCAGCCTCTTCCTCCAGTCTCTCTGTCTCTTGAGTGCTGGAATTAAAGGCACAGCACCACGCCTGATACCTGCAAAATTCGGAGAGCTGTGCGCTAAGGAAGGTGAATGTTATAGATGTAAATGACATCTCAGTGAAGGACTTAATGAGCCGGATGGAGGAAAGGTGATTTCATTCCGCAAGGAGGAAAATAGACATGGGTGTTCATTTAAGACACACACAGAATTTATAAATGAAACTCTGGATCAATAAAGGAAGATGTTAGCTAATAAAACCATTATACGGGATGCAAGGACTCCAAGGTGACAATGAGACTCAGCAGTGTGTAGGGCGGACTTTGCACCGCTGTGCGGTTACAGGTCAGCTAAGAGGCGTGGCCTCG
The DNA here is from genome assembly GCA_902168425.1 of Peromyscus attwateri. Taxonomy (NCBI): domain Eukaryota; kingdom Metazoa; phylum Chordata; class Mammalia; order Rodentia; family Cricetidae; genus Peromyscus; species Peromyscus attwateri. The sequence continues at coordinate 15,177 of CABHPP010097901.1, read as the reverse complement.
GCGCTGCTCCCAAGCGGGTTATCCCAGGTGTCCGAACGTGGAGATCTTGGAGATCGTGAGTCAGTGAGTAGCTGTCCCTCCTGCCTTCTGTCCAGTCCCCTTCTGACCTCTGCCTTCCCACAGGCCCACAGCGCCCCCCACCCTGCCCCCACCTCTGGGCAGGGGCTGCCTGTGCCTCGCTGAAGGCCTCAGTTCCCGTCCACTCCGCCCTGTGTGCTGCTGACCTCCATCTTGCCCGCAGCCGGGTCCCTCTCAGTGTGGTCACCCGGTTTAGCCTCTGTTCTTCCTTTTGTCAGTGGCCGCTCCCCGAGACGCCGAGATCCACAAGGACGTTCAGGTGAGGGTCCAGGGAATGGCTGGCGTGAGTTCGCTGGTCTATGGGAGTCTTGCCCGCAAACAGCTTCTGCTCGCAGAGCACTCTGGGGGAGAGCAGGGTGGGACGTGGGGTTAGCGTTTACCTTGAGCAAAGGTCGGTGGGCTGGAATTAAGCTGTAATTGTGAGTGTGGCAGAGGCCTCGAGCTCTGCAGGCAACAGCTCCAGTCCATTTTCTCCTGGCTTCTTTCTCCTCCTTGTCTGTTGAGTCAGAACTACTACGGGAATGTACTGAAGACATCTGCAGACCTCCAGACTAATGCTTGTGTCACCCCAGTCACTTTGATCCCCAAGTACATCCGGGAAGCTCTGAAGAATGTACATGAGGACGTTTCCTCGAGGTAGAGTGTATATGCTGTTTCCAAGAAGCCTCCAGACTGCAGTTTTCCCATACTGGCCACTAGGGAATTTAGCCATCTCTGTTGGCCTACCTGCTTCCCGTATCTACTGTGAAACCCCCAACGCTGGCCACTGAGCTTCTTGTGCCTCCGCTGAAGACCCCTCAAAGATGCTCTCCATCTCTTTCCATTTTAGGAGACATTCAAGCTCCTTGAACCCTGACAGACATTCAAGTTTTTCATAGATTAGCTCACACTTTCTAAACAGTCATGGCTCCTGATCTTGCCTTTCCCTGCCATAGTATTGCCCACCCAGAGAGCAGTTATCAAAGAGGGTACCTTACCCCCTGCCTCTCCAACACCTCAGTGAAGCCCTCCTGAGGTCATGAAGCCTTCTTCTCCCAGGCGCTACAGCACCCACTCCCAGTGGCACTCACTGTCAGTCAACCATGGGAATGGTTTTCCATACTGTTGTTTTTACCTCTCAAGTTACAGTGCGTGCACCTGGGGGGCAGAATACCTTTCTTGTTCAGCAGCCAGTGCCTTAGATGTATTTATTCAACAAGTACTTTAGATGGTTTTCTTGAGTCTCGCCACCTTGCACAGTGCTGGTCGACCGGGCTATGGCAGACATGGTTCCGGTTGAGTGGGAGAGACAAGATGGTGATATAAGTGGGTGATGGAGGAACAGAGGGAGGAAGTAGAGCTTTACTACTGGAGAATTTGCTAGTCTGTTTTTAAAACACGTCTTTGCCATTTCTCAGGTATTATGGCTGTGGTCTGGTTGTCCCTGAGCTCCTGGAAAACTGCCGGATTTTGGATCTGGGTTGCGGAAGTGGCAGAGACTGCTATGTGCTTAGCCAGCTAGTTGGCGAGAAGGGACATGTCACTGGAATAGACATGACTGAGGTCCAGGTAACGCAAAGATTTGGAGGAAAAGGAGGAGAGGTTTCTCCAGATCATCTTCGAGGCCTGAAAGTGCTTCCCGCCTTTCTTCATGGTATTTAAGAAGGCTGGGGTTTTGTTGCTGCCTCTAGTGACCTAGAAGTTGAAGACATTGACAATCAGTGACTGTCCTGGAGAAGTCAGTCAGGGGTTTAACCCAGTGGTACTTCCTCTTCTCCTTTCTTCATCCTTCTGGCCAGAAAGATCTGTCCTTGGATGAGAGATTACCTCAGGCAAGACTCACCTAGTTGGGAACTTCTGTCTCAGGCTGTTGCGTATCTTACATGGCTCATAAATCTTGTGTGTCTCTCCAAAATAACCCAGGGCAGGGGAGCATATGGCATTAGTAATAGGACAGTTTTTAGGGAAAAATATTTATTTTTTAATAGTGTTGATTACCAAATCTGTATTTTTCTTTCTCTAGGTGGAAGTGGCTAAAACCTATCTTGAGCACCACATGGAAAAATTTGGTTTCCAGGCACCCAATGTGACTTTTATTCACGGCTGCATTGAGAAGTTGGCAGAGGCTGGGGTGCAGAAGGAGAGCTACGACATCGTTGTGTAGGGCTACAGTCTTTCCGCTATGAGTAAAGCCCAGTTCAGTTTGAGCACATACATGGTACCACTCTTTGAAGAATTAAACTAGGGGCTGGAGAGATGGCTCAGTGGTTAAGAGCACTGACTGCTCTTCCACAGGACCTGGGTTCAATTCCCAGCACCCACATGGCAGCTCACACCTGTCTGTAACTCCAGTTCCAGGGGATCCCACACCCTCACACAGACATACATGCAGGAAAAACACCAATGCACATATAGTAAAAATAAATATTTTTAAACGTTTAAAAAAGAAAAAGGAATTAAACTGAACTTAGCAGGCCTTCATAAAGGAAGGAAGCTGTAATGAGCTCTCTATAGTCCACTAGCAACAAAACACAGCTGCCTGAGAGAGAATTTGAAGTTGCCAGGCATGTCTAGCCTCTGGCACAACCATGGGTCAAGGATAGCTATGTATACAACCCAACACAAAAGAATAAACTCAAAATATTATGGGTTTGTTTTGTTTTGTCCCTCAACTGGGCATTTGTTGGTAAGTTAGGAGGAGACAAAGTCATGTTGCAGTGTGAACACATCTGCCCACCGACCTAAAGCCGGTGAGCTCCCCAGACCAGCCAGACCACAGCCTGCTCTCTGGTGACGCACACTCACCTCTTATCTGGAGTCTAATGGTGGGTCGTGTGGTAAGAACTTTATATTGGAGCATTTCCTAATTGAGTGCACATCAGCATGTACTCACCCAGCATGTTCGATCACTTTGATTATCGAACCCACTGCACTCTTAGGCTGTGTGGTGTGCACACCCAGACTTTGATGATCGAACCCACTGCACTCTTAGGCTGTGTGGTGTGCACCATAGAGCCAGCCTGTTGATACCAGGGCCCAGCGAACAGAGCAGTCCAGACACAAGAGGTGATGCTATCCAGGGTTGTGGTGGCCGCTCGAGACGTGCGAAGTTGCTGTTGAAAGTCTAGCAGACTGTTTTACAGCATGTTTTCTTGTAAGCAGAGTAAATTCACCATAAAATAACGATAAAAGCATCATAAACAAAGGCCAGGAGCATCATTGTTTGTATGTGTTGTACTTTTCTACATCTGGCAGTCCGTAAGGTGTGGACGCCAGCCTCGTCACAAACAGTTGGCTAATGTACTATGGCCTTGTTCTGGGTGTTGCTCTACTAGACAATTACAGGCTTTATTGTAATTTTATGAGACTACCATCATCTATGTGGTATTCTTTTTTGTTCTGTTTGTTTTGAGACAAGGGCTCACTATGTAGTTATGGCTGGACTGGAACTTGCTGTGTAGACCAGGCTGACCTTGAATGCACAGAGATCTGCTTGCCTTTGCTTCCTGATTAAAGGCATGCACCACCACCACATTTAGCAACGACTGCATTTTTTTTTTCATGGCAAATTATGGTGTTTTGTGTTTCTCATTTTCCTGAGTCATTGTTAAATTATGCCCAAGTGACAGGATTGGGCTTTTTTTTTTTTTTCTTTTGATGCTGGGAATTGAACCCTAAAGAAGCATTTAACCATTAAGTTACATACCTAGCCTCAAATTAAAATACTGGGAAAGCTGCCTTTGAGGGATTTGAACACCTGCCATGATAGGCATCGAGTCTGGGTTTTGTTTTCTTGCCTGGTGAATATCAGGACAAAACAAGAACCACGCATCATATTCCTGCACTTTGTACTCACTACTTGCTTACAGATATGTCTTAAACAACTTGCCTAGCTCCCTTATCTCGGGAAAAGTTGAGTATGGGGAAGAAAGGAGAGTCAGGAAGAAGCAGGTAACTCTGCTGGTAAGATGGAGGCCCCTTTTGGGTCTTCAAGGATTTGAGTCCTTCAACATCTGCTCTTTTTTTTTTTTTTTTTTTGGTTTTTCGAGACAGGGTTTCTCTGTGTAGCTTTGCGCCTTTCCTGGAGCTCACTTGGTAGCCCAGGCTGGCCTCGAACTCACAGAGATCCGCCTGGCTCTGCCTCCCGAGTGCTGGGATTAAAGGCGTGCGCCACCAACGCCCGGCAACATCTGCTCTTTTTTCCCCTTATTGTTTTTTAGATCCAATTGTGTTATCAACCTTGTCCCCGATAAAGAACAAGTGCTTCAGGAGGTGTATCAGATGCTCAAGGTGAGGGCAGGAGGGAGACGTAATCTGTTAACCCCAGAAAGGGCTGACAGGATCGCGTTCTCTTCTGGAACTAAGAAGTCAAACTCTTGATTTATGCACCAAGTTAAGAGGGAGCCAAGTTGGTCATGGTGGAGGATCAGGAGTTCAAGGCCAACTATCTGAGATGCTGTTTCAAAACACAAACAAAAAAGTGCACAAAAGTCGGGGTGGGGTGGTATGGGGTGAGAGTAATACCCTAGACAGGGCTTATTTTCCTCTCAGGCTGCTGGTGATTGACTGTTAGAACATTCACCTTCTTTCCTGTTGCTCCTGGTTACTCTTGATTTTGGCTCTCAGGTAACACCCGTGGAGTCACCAGAACCTGTTGACTCACTGAAAAGTTTCTATGAATTTGCCTTTTCTAGAACAGACCCTGTTTCTCAATGATACTATTTCTGATGCCAAGATATTTTATCTATGGAAAAATCTAAGATGGAAGTTTTATATGGATGCCTTTTTAAAAAGGGAAACTTCCAGGAGCTTCCTGTCCTTCCTGCCCATGAAAGGATTTGTTTCTTGGTGCTAGAAAACAAAGCATTCTGGGATTTGGAGGCCTGAAGGTGTAGTTCAGGGGCAGATGTGTGATTAGCATACACAAGGCTCAATCCTTAGCACTCTGAAAATGAATTCTGAGATTTTTGGCTTACGGAGCTATTACATTGCTCAAATAGAAGTATCTATAAAGGGCTTGGGTGGGGATTCAGTGGTTAAGAGCACTGGCTGCTCTCTCAGAGGACCCAGGTTCAATTCCCAGCACCTACATGGTGGCTTACAACCATCTGTAATTCAGTTCTAGGGGCTTGATGCCCTCTTCTGGCCCCCGAGGGTACCAGGACACAGACATAGATGTAGGCAAACACTTATGCACATAAAATAATAAAATAAAAATTTAAAAGTATCTGTGTAGGAATGATCTCATGTTATTTCAAGGATGCCATTTGTATACCAGCTCATGATCTTCACTGAGATCAACTAAGAGAAGCTAAACATTACTATAAAATATAGGCATCCACGCTTTTGAAATTAGCTAAATAACACCTTCAATCCCTGCTGACTCCTTTGACCTAGATGTTAAGGATATATAAAAATTTTAATGTGTAATAATATCACTGTAATTTCCCTTCATTCCTTCTTTCCTTTTTGTTTGTTTGTTTGGGACAGGGTTTCTTTGTGAAAGCTCTGGCTATTCTGGAACTCATGATTTAGGTCAGGCGGGCCTCAAACTCAGAAATCCTCCTGCCTCTGCTTCCTGAGTGCTGAGATTAAAGGCGTGCGCCACTACTGCCTGCCTTCATTACTTTCCTTCCTCCCTCCTTCCCTCTCTTCCTCCTTCTCTCTCTCTCTCTCTCTCTCTCTCTCTCTCTCTCTCTCTCTCTCTCTCTCTCTTTCTGAGACAGGGTTTCTCTGTGTAGCCCTGGCTGTCCTGGAACTCACTCTGTAGCCCAGGCTGGCCAAAAGCTCACAGAGATCCATCCCCCTGGCTCTGCCTCCCGAGTGCTGGGATTAAAGGTGCGCACCACCACCGCCAGGCTCAATTACTGTAATTTTCAAAGGATAAGACTGTTAATTCTATGGATGTGTCTGTTAGTTGTCTAGACACCTAGGGCTGTGTTGTTTGGACTCACTAAAAATTCAGGCAACCTGAATGTATTTAGGAGAGACACTCATTTTTTCCCTCCTGTTCTTGTTTATTTAAAAATTAAAAAAAAAGATTTATTTATTTTATATGCATGAATGTTTTGCCTATATGCATACATGTGCACCACATGTGTGTCTGGAACTCACAGAGATCAGAACTGGACTTACAGGTGGTTGTGATCCACTGTATGGGTATTGGAAACTGAACTTTGTTCTTCTTTTTTTAATAGAACAGAATAATGTTTTCATCTGCATGTTTTTAAAAAAGATTTATTTATTTATTATTTATACAATGTTCTGCCTGCATATATGCATGCAGGCCAGAAGAGGGCACCAGATCTCATTATAGATGGTTGTGAGCTACAAATGTGGTTGCCGAGAATTGAACTCAGGACCTCTGGAAAAGCAGCATGAGCCCTTAACCTCTGAGTTATCTTTCCAGCCCCATGAACTTGGTTCTTCTACATCAGTGGTTCTCAACTTGTGGGTGGTGACCTCTTTGTGGGTTGCATATCAGATATCCTGAAAATCAGATATTTACATTAGGATTCATAACAGTAGCAAAATTACAGTTATGAAGTAGCAACAAAGTATTTTATGGTTGGAGGTCACCACAGCATGAGGAACTGTGTTGCAGTGTTAGGAAGGTTGAGAACCACTGTTCTAATCTATTTGAACCCTCACATTTTGTTCTTTTTTAAAGAATTTTCCTGATAGGACAAATCTTTTATGTTACTTTATTATTATTATTATTATTATTATTATTATTATTATTTTGACATGTGGTCTCTTACTGAACCTGGAACTCACTAAGTTGGGTAGAATTGCCAGCTGATCAGCTCCAGGGACTTAGCTGTGGGCCCCATCAGAGCTGGGGTCATAGATGCGAACCACCCTGGTTTTCGTGGATGCTGGGGACCAGAACTCACAGGTGCTCACATAGCAGCAAGCACTTTACCCACAACCCATCTCTCCAGCCCCTTATCACTGTTTCCAAACAGTGCACACAGGTGACCGTCACCCTCCCTTCATCCTCTCCTGCTTCTCCACTTCCTGTTGACTCCCTCCTTTCCGAGTCTTAGAAAGCAACTTTATGTTGCATAGGACACTGGAGAATTAAACACCTCGGGCCCTGTGTGTTGATTTTAATGATGGTGGCAGCTGTTACTTGTTCAAGGGTCAGCTTGATCAGTATCAGCTCAAACACTGGAATTTTGAAGTTGCTTTCCTAAAAATCAATTTTTTTTTTGTTATCTGGAATGAATGTAATCTTTAACCTTGCTCAGACACGTGCTGCTCTTTTTCAGTACGGTGGGGAGCTGTATTTCAGTGACGTCTATGCTAGCCTTGAAGTGCCAGAAGACATCAAGTCACACAAGGTTTTATGGGGTATGCATTCTTGCTTTATTTACATCAGTGATTATTGACTAGTGTAGAGCTCCATCCTGCAAGTACATTGGGGTGAGACCACTGGCTGGGAGAGCAAATGGCGTAAGGCCAGAAGGTTCGATTCCTTGTCTACCACCCAGAAACAATATGAGGGCCGGTGAGATGGCTCAGTGGTAAAAGGCGCTTGTGGTTCAAGGCTGGCAATCTGAGCTTGATCCCTGGAACGCATGTGAAGGTGGAAGGAGAGAACCGATTCCACAGAGCTGACCTCTGACCTGCACATGTGCACTGTGGCACAAATGCCCATGTGCCCCCCCCCCCCACCACTATAAATAAACTTTTTAAAAAAAAGTGACATAATCTCAGGCAGTTTAATTAATCTTTTATTGTTTCTCTAAACTGTAAAATGAAAATAATAACAGACTACTTTAAAAAGTATTCTGAAGAATAAATGAGATAGAGTATTTGTTCCTTTATTGCCACACAAGAGTCTCTAGACGTTAAGGAGATAAATGCATGCTCATGATCGACTTTTGCTTTAAGCTGGCAGTGGTGGTACATGCCTGTGACCTCAGCTCTTTGGAGATGAAGCAAGAGGAATAGCTCGCTCAAGGCTGGCGCAGGCTGCACGATGAGACATTGTCTAAAAAAATCTCAATTTAAACAGATTGTGTTAACATTTTTCTTATTATACAGTAATATAAATGAGTAATGTTAACAGCGGGAAAGCAGGTTCTATGAGGTGACTCAGTTGGTAAGTCACTCTCCTTCCATGCCGATGAGCTGAGTTCGATCCCCAGAACCCATATAAAAAGGTGCATGGAGAGAGTAGACCAATGGCATTTGGTCTCACACACACACACACACACACACACACACACACACACACACACACACACA
>CABHPP010097900.1:0-20078 GCA_902168425.1 Peromyscus attwateri | reverse complement strand
CATAATTGTAATTTTGCTACTGTTTTGAATCATAATGTAATTTTTTTGGAGACAGAGAGTTGCCAAAGGGGTCATGACCCATGGATTGAGAACTACTGCCTTACTGCCCTACATGTTGTACAGCAGCTAAATATATTCTTGGATTTTCTCCCTTTCATTCTGATTGCTATCCAGAACTGCTTCACCCAACACCAGGTTTTATTGAGGATCCTCTTTTAATCTCATATTTCCTGAAGGTCTTGTCCATAATTATCATCTGTCTTCTGACATTTGGAGTCTTTCCTAATTAAAGAATCCAAGTAAATTACCTATACCATTAGGCTGGATGATGCATCTGGCTTCCAAACTCTTAGGGCATACCTTCACATCTACATGATTCCCTAAGCCCTCATCAGTTTGCAACCATGAATCCCCCAAAATACTGACTTGTGACTAAATCCTGAGAGATATATCAGAGACTGTCTAGGAAAAGATGGTGACTAGACTTACAAACTTGTCTGTGAGTACATTGATAATTGATAGGACTGGACCAAACTCAATAAAAATTTTGATGTATGAACAAAGGTGAAAAAATTCTTTCTGATTCTACAGTAAACTCTATCACTTTATCACAAACTTCCATCCATGCAAAGAGAGAATTATGAAACCTTTAAAAGGAAAGATGTTGAAGTTTATTTCTGAGCTACAGAACATGAACAAAGACTGAGTATTATGAGATATTGATTATTTCTCATCATAAAATTTTTACCATCAAATACATATTTTCTTTACTTACTTGAACACAGTTTCAGCTATATCAATTTCTTGATGTTGTTAAGACAGAGGAGCCAAATAAAAGGTGTTGATTCATTCAACAAACAGACTAAAACCATATTTTATGCCAGGCATAGTGTGAGGTGGTAGAAATAAAGCATTGTGCAAAATAGTCAAGGCCTTTACAGCTGAGGCTATAGTTCATTGGTAGTGTCTGATCAGCATGCCCGAGTCCCAGCACCTCAAAATAAATGAGTGATGTGTGTGTGTGTGTGTGTGTGTGTCCCTCTCTGTGTGTGTCTCTCACATACATACACACACACACACTCATAATGTTTTCCTTTTATTGAAAATAGATTCTTTCCTCACATAATTATCCTGATTACAGTTTCCCCTCCCACTACTCCTCCCCACCTCCCCTCCCATCTGGATCCATGACCTTTCTGTCTCTCATTAGAAAAGAACAGGCTTCTAAGGGATAATAATAAAATATAACAAGATAAAACAAAAACTGTCACATTGAAGTTGGACAGGACAAACCAACATAAGGAAAAGAACCCAAGAGAAGGCACAAGTATCAAAGACCCATAGTTACCACAATCAGGAATCCCCATAAAAACATTAAGCTAGAAGCCATGATACAAGTGCAGAGGACCTAGTGCAGACCTGTGCAAGCTTTGTGCTTGCTGATTCAGTCTCTGTGAGTTCATATCATATGAGCTTTGTTCATGTTAATTTAGAGGGCCTTTTTTTCTTGATGTCCTCCATTCCCTGTGGCTCTTACACTCTTTCCACCCCCTCTTGGGGGAGGAGGCATTCCCAGAGCTCTGAGGAGAGGGATTTGATGGAGACATCCCATTTAGGACTGAGTGCCAAAGTCTGTCACTCTGTGTAACGTCTGGCTGTGGGTCTCTATATCTGTTCCCATCTACTACAGGAGGAAGCTTCTCTGATGATGGCTGAACAAGGCACTGATCAATGACTATGTAGACTATCATTAGGAGTCATTTTATCACTATGTTTTTGTTTTGTTTTGTTTTAAGACCAGTAGTATGTGGTTTTACTATAGGTGCCAGAGCTATCCAATCTCAGGCTTGGTCACACAAGCAGTGTCAGGTATGGATTCTATCTCATGGAGTGGGCCTTTAGTCAAATCAGATATTGTTTGCTTACCCCAAGCAGCTTTGTGCCACCAATCTTGCAGACAAGACACCAGTGTAGATTAAAGGGTTTGTGTCTGTTTATGTGCTTCTTTTGTTGGTGTGCAGGATATATTCCTCTACCAAAGGCACTAGAACATAGGGGTAAATGTTCTATGTAGGCACATACTTGACATATCCATGTTCAGTGAGTTGTGTGAGTGTTGTCTTCAGCAATGGGGCCTTGTTGTCAGTTTGTGGAGAGCAACTTATTGTCTTGGCAACAGCCTGTGTTGCTTGTAGATTCCCATGGTATCCCTTTGGTAAACAACTCAATTAGATGCAACCCAAGCCCTGTATTGGAAGCTTCATTTGGTGACAAGACATGGCCAGTTGGGACTTTGTCTCCCCCATTATTTGGAGATTTCAGTTAGATCACTTTCATATGTGAAGGTATTTTAGAAAGTTTATACTTTATTAGGTTTCCATATGATCCCTCAAATGTCCCATAATTTTAGCTGTTTCTCCCTGTATTCTCTTGCTCAAACCCTCTCCCAACTTGATCCTCCTGTTCCAGCTTTACACCCATCAATCCATGTTTCCTAACAAGAGCTATCTGTTCCCTCTAGCCACTTACTCTAAACCTACCTTTTGTGGTTCTATGGATTGTAGCTTGGTTATCATTAACTTAACAGCTAATATCGACATATAAGTGAATACATACCATTTGTCTTTCTGGGCCTGGGATACCTCATTCTAGATGATTTTTTTCTATTTCTGTCCACTTACCTGAAAATTTCATGATGTAATTTTTTTAATGGCTGAGTAATCCTCCATTGTGTGCATGCACCACATTTTCTTTATTGATTCTTCTGTTGAAGGACATCAAGGTTGTTTCCAGTTTCTGGCTATTATGAATGGAGCGGTAGTGAACATGTTTGAGAAAGTGTATTTGTGGTAGGATGAAGTGTGCTTTGGGTATGTGTCCAAGAGTAGTACAGCTGGATCTTGAGGTAGCTATAGTCCCAACTTTCTGAGGAACCTCCACACTGATTTCCATAGTGGCTGTATGAATTTTCACTCTCACCAGCAGTGGATGAGTGTTCCCTTTATTCCACATCCTCACCAGCATGAGCTGTCACTTGTGTTATTGATATTAGCCATTCTGACAGGTTTAAGATGGAATCTCAAAGTAGTTCTGATTTACATTTTCCTGACAGCTAAGGATATTGAACATTTCTTTAAGCGTTTCTTAGCAATTTGAGATTCTTCTATTGAGAATTCTCTGTTTAGATCGATACCCCATTTTAAGTTGGATTATTTGCTTTTTGATATCTAGTTTCTTGAGTTCTTTATATATTTTGGATATTAGTCTTCTATTGGATGTGGAGTTAGTAAAAATCTTTTCCCATTTTGTGGGCTGTGACTTTGACTGAATGACAGTGTTCTTTGTCTTATAAAAGCTTTTCAGTTTCATGAGGTCCCATTTATTGTTGATCTTAGAGCCTGTGTTTGATAAATATTTCTTTATGGTTTATTAAAATGCAAATACCATGCACAAATATTAAAGAAGAAAAGGGGAACCTGAACCGAATCACAATCTGCCACTAATACCTGCCAACCACTCTCTTCTTTGCTTGAAAGTGCTGCCTCTTCCTTAGTCACGTCCATTTCCAATGAAAACCCTGCCTCTTGGACCAAAATGTTCCTCTCAATTGGCTATTGGACCAGTGACAGAATTCCTGTAATATGCTTTAATGGTATTCTGTTCAGAATGTCTTTTCTTGTGCTAATGAGTTCAAGGCTATTCCCACTTTCTCTTTGGTCAGGTTCAGTTTAACTGGTCTTATGTTGAGGTCTTTGATCCATTTGGACTTAAGTTTTGTGCATGGTGACAAATATGGATTTATTTGTTTTCTTCTACATTGGCCATCCAGTTTGGCCAGCACGATTTGTTGAAGATGCTGTCTTTGCAGTGCTTATTTCTGGCCTCTTTATTTAAAAAAATCAGGTATTCATAGTTGTACAGGTTTACGTCTGCATCTTCAGTTCTATTCCATTCATCAGTATATCTATTTTTGAGTCAATACCATGCTATTTTTATTTTATAGCTCTGTATTACAGTTTGAAGTCAGAGACAGGGCTATCTCCAGCAGTTCTTTTATTATTCAGGATTGTTTTAGCTATCCTCAGCTTTTTGTTTTTCCACATGAAACTGAAAATTATCCTTTCAAGATCTGTAAATAATTGTGTTGGAATTTTGATGGGGATTGCATTGAGTCTGTGGATTGCTTTTGGTAGGATGGATATTTTTACTGTATTAATCCTATCAACCCCTAAGTATGGGAGATCTTTCTATCTTCTGATATATTCTTCAATATCTTGGAAGTTATTATTATACAAGTCTTTCACTTGCTTGGTTAGAATTATCCAATTATATTCATTTATTGAAACTATTGTGAAAGGTGTTGCTTCCCTTATTTCTTTTTCAGTCTGCTTGTTGTTTTTATGTACGAAAACAGCTGATTTTTTTGTGTTAAATTTTTTTTTCTAGCTGCTTTGTTGAAAGAGTTTATTAGCCATAGAAGTTTTCTGGTGGCATCTTTAGAATCATTTATATATAAAGTCATTTCATATGCAAATAAATATACTTTGACTTCTTCCTTTCATATTTACATCACTGTGATCTCCTTTAGTTGTGTTATTGTTCTATCTAAGGCTTTAGGTAGTATACTGAGTAGGTATGGAGAGAGTGGAAAGCTTTGTCTTGTTCCTGGTTTTAGTGGAAATGCTTTGAGTTTCTCTTAATCTAGGTTGATGTTGGCTGTTGGATTGCTATCAACTTCCTTCAATATTTTGAGGTAGGTTCCTTGTATCCCTAGTTTCTCCAGGACTTTTACCATGGAGGGATCCTGGCTATTGTCAAAGGCCTTTTCTTTATATAATGAGACAATCATTTTTTTAATTTTATTTTGCTTATATGGTAGATTACATTTATTGATTTATATATGTTGAACCACCCCTGCATTTCTAGGATGAAGCCTACTTGATCGCAGTGGATGATCATTTTGTTGTGTTCTTGGAATCAATTTGCAAGTATTTTATTAAGAATATTTGGATCTATATCCACAAGAGATATTGGTCAATAATTTTTATTCTTTGTTAGACATTTGTGTTGTTATCAGTGTACCTGTGGCCTTATAATAAGAATTAGCCTATGTTCCTTCACTTTCTATTTCGTGAAATAATTTGAGGGGTCCTGGCATTAATTAATTAATTTTATAATTTGATTTAATTTTACATATCAGCCATGGATTCCCTAGTTCCCCCTCCTCCCACCTTCCCCCCCAGCCCATCCCCCATTCCCATCTCCTCCAGGGCAAGGACTCCCCTGGGTATTCAGCTCAACCTGGTAGATTCAGTCCAGAGCAGGTCCAGTCCCCTCCTCCCTTCACCCAGGCTGAGCAAAGTGTCCCAGCATAGGTCCCAGGGTCCAAACAGCCAGCTCATGCACTAAGGACAGGTCCTGGTCCCACTGCTTGGGTGTCTCCCAAACAGTTCAAGCTAATCAAATGTCTCACTTATCCAGAGGGCCTGGTCCAGCTGGGATCTCCTGCTCCTCTAAGCTCTCTTTCCCTCACTGTTAGAACTCTGCCAAACTCATCTAGTCCTGCACTTTTTTTGTATACTTTTAATTACTGCATCTATTTCACTAGCGGATATGGATGTGTGAAACTTGCTTTAATAGTTCTTGATTTAACTTTGGTAGGTCATATATATCAAGACATTAATCCATTTATTTTAAGTTTTCATGTTTGGTGGACTACAGACTTTTAAAGTATGTCCTTATGATTCTCTTTTCTAATTTTATGAATTTGAGTATTCTTTCTGTAGCATTTTGATATTTGCCTAAGGTTTTATAAATCCAATTTTCTCAAAGAACCAATGTATTTTGTCATTGATTCTTTGTATCGTCTTTTGTTTGTTTGTTTCAATTTTATTGATTTCAACCCCGAGTTTGATGATTTCTTGCAGTCTACTCCCTTTAGGAGTTATTTCTTCATTTTGTTTTAGAATTTTCAGTTTGTTAGGTTACTAGTATGACATATCTCAAAATTCTTTTATGTAGGCACTTAGCTCTATGCCTCTTAGAACCACCTTCACTGTGCCCCAGAGATTTGACTGTGTTATCTTTTTGTTTTCATTCAGTTTTTAAAAGTTTTTAATTTCCTTCTTAATTTCTGCTGTCTTGTTTTTTATTTATTAGTGAGTTGTTCAGTTTCCATGAGTCTGTATACTTTCTGTTGTGGTTCATATCCAGCCTTAATCCATAATGGTCAGATAGGATGCAGGATCATTTCAACTATCTGTTGAAACTTCTTTTTTGCCCAAGTATGTGATCAGTTCTAGAGAAAGTTCCATGAACTGCTGAGTAGAAGGTATTTTCTTTTGTGTCTGAGTGATACGTTCTGTAAATATCTGCAAGTACAATTGATTTATGACATCATTTAGCTCTAGTATTTATGCAATTAGTTTTTGTCTGGATGATCTGTCTATTGTGAAAGGGGAGTATTGAAGTCACTCACTATCACTCTGTGAAGGTAAATATGTGATTTTTGTTGTAATTGTGTTTCTTTCATGAACTTGTGTGTCCTCGTGTTTGGTGCATAAATGTCTAGAATTACAACATCTTGGTGGATTTTTTCCCTTTGTTCTGCATGTAATGGCCTTCCCTATCATTTCTTATTAATTTTGTTTGAATTCTTTTTTGTCAGATGTTGGAGTAGCTATACCTGCTTGCTTCTTAGGTCCATTTGCTTGGAATACATTTTTCCATCCTTTCATACTGAGGGAATGTTTATCCTTGATGGTATGGTGTTTTTCTTGCGTATAGCAAAAGATGGATCCTTGCTCTGGAATGTCATTCTGTGTGCTGTGAATATGTGTTGCTCTGATTGGTTGATAAATAAAATGCTGAATGGCCATTAGCCAGGCAGGAAGTATAGGTGGGATAAGCAGACAAGGAGAATTCTGGGAAGAGGAAGGCTGAGTCAGGAGTCACCAGCCAGACATAGAGGAAGCAAGATGATAAGGCAAAACTGAGAAAAGGTACCAAGCCATGTGGCTAAATAGAATAAGAATTATGGGTTAATTTAAATGTAAGAGGTAGTCAGTAATAAGCCTGAGCTAATGGCTGAGCAGTTACAAATAATATTAAGCCTCTGTGTGATTATTTTATAAAAGGTTGCAGAACTGTGGGTGAGAGATTTGTCCCGACTGTGGGCCAGACAGGACACAGAAAATCTTCCAACTACAGATCCTGTTTTGTAATCCAATCTGATAGTCTATCTTTTTATTGGGGAATTGAGACCATTAGCACTGAAAATTATCAATAAGCATTGTTTATTGATTCCTGTTATTTTGTTGTAATGGTGTGGGTTTAACCCCCTGTTTTTATTTACTGGTCTGGAATTATTATTTGTGTGTGTGTGTGTGTGTGTGTGTGTGTGTGTGTGTGTGTGTGTGTGTGTTTCCTTTGGTGTGGTTGACCTCTTTACATTGATGTTTTCCTTCTAGCACCTTCTATAGGGCTAGATTTGTAGATAGATCCTGTATAAATTTGGCTTTATCATGGAACTTTTTTTCTTACTCTATTTGTTGTGATTGATATTTCTACTAGGCATATTAGTCTCAGCTGGCATCTGTGGTCTCTTAGAGTTTTCAGAATATTCTTCCAGGTCCTACTGGCTTTTAGAGTCTCAATTAAGAATACAGGTGTTATTCTAATGGGTCTGACATTATTTGTTAGTTAGTCTTTTCCCCTTGCAGCATTTAATATTCTTGCGTTGTTCTATACATTTAGTGTTTTGATTATTATGTGTTGTGGGAAATTTCTTTTCTGGTCCAGTCTATTTTGTATTCCTTGTGCAGCTTGTACCCTGACAGTTACATCCTTCTTTAAATTGGGAAAATTTTCTTCTATGATTTTGTTAAAAATATTTGCAGCACCTTTGACCTGGGGTTTCTTTTTCCTCTATTCCTATTACTCATAGATATGTTCCTTTCATGATGTCCTAGATTTCCTGGATGTTTTGTGCCTGGATTTATTTATTTATTTATTTATTTATTTATTTTATTTATTTATTTTTTGGTTTTTCGAGACAGGGTTTCTCTGTGTAGCTTTGCGCCTCTCCTGGAACTCACTTGGTAGACCAGGCTGGCCTCGAACTCACAGAGATCTGCCTGCCTCTGCCTCCCAAGTGCTGGGATTAAAGGCGTGCGCCACCACCGCCCGGCGGATTTTTTTAGATTTAACATTTTTCTTTGACTGAGGAATTAATTTCTTCCATTTTGTCTTCAATGACTGATATTATCTCTTCTACTGTGCTGGTGAGACTTGCCTCTGAGGTTTCTGTTTTACTTCAAAAATTTTAAATTTCCAGATTAATCTCAGTTTGGATTTTCTTTAGTGATTCTATGTTCCTATCTTGAACTGTTTTTATTATTTCATTTCATTGTTTCTGTGTTTTCAAAAAAACTCATTATGTCATTTATTCATATCCTCTTAAATGTCCTTAAACATATTCATAATTGCTATATTTTGATTCTTGTCTTGTGCTTCAGTTGTATTTCATTTCTCAGGGTTTACTATTATATTTCTGGAGGAGATATACTGTCTCGAGTGTTTTTGCCCTGTGTCTAGTCATCTGGAGTTAGGATAATTGAGGCAAATTCTAGGTAGTAATATCTGGGCTTGTCTTTGTCAGGTGGGTAATCCATCCCTTGGTTTCTGTCACCATGTCTGGATCTTAGAAGAATGTGGTGATTGTGGTATAGAGTACTTCTATGGGTTGACATGTGGCATAGAGGGAGAGGCATGGACTAGACTGATACAGACTGTGGGAAAGAGCTAAGGGGATTCTGCCCAGGCTAAGAGACAGGGTTTCTGGACAGTTGGAGGCATGGTGGTAGGAGGGACTAACTGAAAATGTGTTGAAGTAAGACAAATAATAGTGTGGAGAGAGAGGGAAGAAGGGGATAGAGGGACCTGAGGTCTGTACCAAGTGTTGTAGTCTCTAGGGAATGGAGTCCAGGTGGGAAGAGCAGAAGTGCAAACCCCTGCTTCATTGCTGGGGTGAGACTGGAGAGGTTGGAATGGAGGATATGAAGGAGAGTGAAAATTGCCTACCTGAATTCCAGTCCAGTGTGGCTATTTGGGTTCCCAGGTAGAATGTTTCTAGGAAACTTTGGCTGGCACAAAGGAATGAGAATGGGCTATAAGTGAGGGATTAGATGGTCTCCAGGAAGAAAAACTAGGTCTGCTCCTAGTTTCTGTGGAGTCATCTGAGAATGGAGGAAGGGTGGGGAAAGGGGAACCTAGAAGCACATTCTATGGGGCTTGAGTGAGACTGGAAAAATCCTAAAAGAAGAAATTATGGAGAGTAAAAATAGCTTACTTTGGCCCCAGCCCACTGTGGCTACTGGGGTCCCAATTAGAAAGGAGCCAGATGGGTCAAGGGCACTACAAGAAAACCCACAGAATCAACTAACCTGGGTTCATAGGGGCTCACATAGACTGAACCAAAAACCAGGGAAACTGCATGAGACTGACCTAGGCCTTCTGTATATATGCCACAGTTGTATAGCTTGGTCTTCTTGTGGGACTCCTAACAGTGGGAGCAGGGGCTGTCTCTGACTCTCTTGCCTGTCCTTGGGACCTATTCCTCCTGGATTGCCTCATCCAGCATTAATAGAAGAGGAGGTGTGTAGTCTCTCTGAAACTTGATATACAATGGCTGGCTGATATCCATGCGAGTCCCAACTGTATCTAAAGAGAAACAGAGGAGAAGGAGTAGATGGGGGAAGGACAAATGGGAGGCAGGAACTGGGAGGAAGGGAAGGAGGGGAAACTTTGGTTGGGGTGAAAAAACAAACAAACTAAGCCAAAACAACAACAAAAAAGTATGTGTTTCTAGGAATCAGTGGCTGACACAAAGGAATGGGAGTGGGTTAGTAGGGAGGTGTGAGAAGGTCCACAGGAAGGAGGAAAGTTGGGTTCACACCTAGGTTCTTCTGAATCACCAGAGAATGGAGGCCCAACTTTTTGTTTTTCTCTCTCTTACTCATACATATATTTGTATATATGCATATATATGATATCTATCTCTATCTCTATATCTATCTATCTCTATATATCTATAGAGATAGACAGACAGACAGACAGACAGACAGATGAATTTTGAGCCTGGAAATAATATGGTCATATTTACATGCATTTGAAAAATGTAATTCTATACTCACCTGGCAGAAGAGACACCATGATCATGCAGGTGGTTTTCCCAGGGCAAGGCTCACCCATTGCACTCAGGGTGTGCTGACCCTTGAGATTTCCCCAAATGCAGGAAACTTGACTGTATAATTTGTTGTAGTAGGGGGACCACATTCACTTTCTCCCCTGAAAAACATGTGATTCTGGCCACTATGCAAAATAGACTATAGAAATCCAAGTCTGAGCCCTATTAATCAAGCTCACATTAGACCAGATGAGAAATTGTGATGAATCTGACTAGTTATGTTGATAGTTTTGAAATACATGTGGAAGGAAGAGCCAAGAGGACTTGGTGATTGATTGATATGTACTGTAAGGAACAGTGATAATGGCCTAGGCATACATTTTATATCATGAGTGTGAACTAGTGAAGACAAATATCCATAGCAGGATAAAGACAATTAACACCTCTGTGATTCAAGGACAAGATTACATTTGAATCGTTAAAAAAAAGTACATTTTATTAAGGGGAGTGTTCAGAACAAGGTTCAGGTGAAGGCCAAACCCCTCATTTGACAAATGAAGGAATTAACACAATGAACTCTTCTGCTTTGTAAATTAATCTTGTGCTGTGTACAAATGCTTTATCTCCCAAATTAGAACATAAACTTCCAAGTATCATTACTTGTTTTGTAGACATGTCTTCTTAATAGCATCTGATATAGGGACTGAGAATATAAGAAAAATTCAATAATTGCTTTCTAAATCAAAATAAATTGAACATCTACTCTCTCAGATAAAAGAAAAAAGATATTGTGGCTATTGGTAATGGTGGTTGTCTCAGGGTATTTATTGCTATGAAGAAACACCATGACCATGTCAACTCTTATAAAGGAAAACATTTAATTGGGTGGCTTACAGTTTCAGAGGTTTAGTCCATTATCTTCATGGTGGAACATGGCAGCATGCAGGCAGACATGGTGCTGGAGAAGTAGCTAAGAGTCTTATGTCTTGCAGGCAACAGGAAGTCAACTGTCACACTAAGCAAAGCTAGAACAAAAGAGACCTCAAAGCACCCCTCACAGTGACACACTTTCTCCAACAAGGCCATACCCACTCCAACAAAGCCACAGCTTCTAATAGTGCCACTCCCTATGAGATGATGGGGGCCAATCACATTCAAACTGACACAGTGGTAAAGTGACTGTTCATTTTGCTGGGTTTGTTTAATCATCTAAAAATCTCATGTTGCCATCCATTTTAGTATGGTAGTTGTTTATCAAACCCCGTTGATGCACGTCACTATTGTTGTGGCTAAAGTTGATACAGAGCTTCATGCTTCTGTGTTTGCTTTCAAAGGCATCCTGTATTTCCTTGGTATTTACCTCTTCAGGAATTCAGTGCATTAACAGACTACCTCAGCTATATCCTACACTGTATGCAGTGCCCAGATGACCACATCCTTCTTTCTGAAGATGATCCTCCTTGCTCTTGTGGCTCATGGCAGATCTCCAATCTCCTGTGTTAAACCCTCATTTTGAAGGTTAACCCTGGGAACCTGGACCAGTGTGGTTTTTTGAGACAGGGTTTCTCTGTGTAACAGCCATGGATGTCCTGGAACTTCCTCTTTTTTAATTTAATTTTATTTTATAATACCATTCAGTTCTACATATCAGCCACGGATTCCCTTGTTCTCCCCCCTCCTGCCCCCTCCCTTTCCCTCCAGCCCACCCCCCCATTCCCACCTCCTCCAGGGCAAAGCCTCCCCCGAGGACTGATATCAACCAGGTAGACTCAGTCCAGGCAGGGCCAGTTCCCTCCTCCCAGGCCAAGCCAAGCAACCCTGCATAAGCCCCAGGTTTCAAACAGCCAACTCATGCAATGAGCACAGGACCCGGTCCCACTGCCTGGATGCCTCCCAAACAGATCAAGCCAATCAACTGTCTCACCCATTCAGAGGGCCTGATCCAGTTGGGGGTCCCTCAGCCATTGGTTCATAGTTCATGTGTTTCCATTCATTTGGCTATTTGTCCCTGTGCTTTATCCAACCTTGGTCTCAACAATTCTCGCTCATATAGACCCTCCTCTTTCTCGCTAATTGGACTACCGGAGCTCCACCCGGGACCTAGCCATGGATCTCTGCTTCCAGATCCCTCAGTCATTGGTTGGGTTTCTAGCACGACAATTAGGGTGTTTGGCCATCCCATCAGCAGAGTGGGTCAGTTCGGGCTGTCTCTTGACCATTGCCAGCAGTCTATTGTGGGGGTATCTTTGTGGATTTCTGTGGGCCTCTCTAGCACTTTGCTTCTTCCTGTTCTCATGTGGTCTTCATTTATCATGGTCTCCTATTCCTTGTTCTCCCTCTCTGTTCTTGATCCAGCTGGGCTCTCCTGCTCCCGCAAGCTCTCTTTCCCTCGACCCTCCCCCTTCATTTCCCCCACTTATGTCCAGGCTATTCATGAAGATCTCATCCATTTCTCCATCATTGGGCAATCCCGGTGTCTTTCTTGGGGTCCTGTTTTCCAGGTAGCCTCCCTGGTGATGTGAGTAGCAGTCCAGTCATCCTTGCTCCACATCTAGTATCCTCCTATGAGTGAGTACATACCATGTTTGTCTTTCTGAGTCTGGGTTACCTCACTCAGTATGATTTTTTTCTAGATCCATCCATTTGCCTGCAAACCTCATGATGTCATTGTTTTTCTCTGCTGAGTAGTATTCCATTGTATATATGTACCACATTTTATTTAGCCATTCTTCAGTTGAAGGGCATCTAGGTTGTTTCCAGGTTCTGGCTATTACAAACAATGCTGATATGAACATAGCTGAGCAAGTGCTCTGGTGGTATGATTGAGCATTCCTTGGGTATATGCCCAAGAGTGGTATAGTTGGATCTTGGGGGAGATTGATTCCCAATTTTCTAAGAAAGCACCATATTGATTTCCAAAGTGGCTGTACAAGCTTGCATTCCCACCAGCAGTGGAGGAGAGTTCCCCTAGCTCCACATCCTCTCCAGCATAAGGTGTCTTCAGTGTTTTTGATCTTAACCATTCTGACAGGCATAAGGTGGTATCTCAGAGTTGTTTTGATTTGCATTTCCCTGATGATTAGGGATGTTGAGCAATTCCTTAAATGTCTTTCAGCCATTTGAGTTTCCTCTGTTGAGAATTCTCTGTTTACTTCTATCGCCCATTTCTTAATTGGACCGTTGGGCATTTTGATATCTAATTTCTTGAGTTCCTTATATATTCTGGATATCAGTCCTCTTTCAGATGTGGGGTTGGTGAAGACCTTTTCCCATTCTGTAGTTTGTCGCTTTGCCTTGTTGACCATATCCTTTGCTCTACAAAAGCTTCTCAGTTTCAAGAGGTCCCATTGATTGATTGTTTCTCTCAGTGTCTGTGCTACTGGTGTTATATTTAGGAAGTGATCTCCTATGCCAATGCATTCAAGACTACTTCCTACTTTCTCTTCTAGCAGGTTCAGAGTAGCTGGATTTATGTTGAGGTCCTTGATCCACTTGGACTTAAGTTTTGTGCACGGTGATAGATATGGGTCTATTTGCAGCCTTCTACATGTTGATATCCAGTTATGCCAGCACCATTTGTTGAAGATGCTTTCTTTTTTCCATTGTACACTTTAGGCTTCTTTGTCAAAAATTATATGTTCATAGGTGTGCGGATTAATGTCAGGGTCTTCAATTCGATTCCATTGGTCCACATGTCAGTTTTTATGCCAGTACCAAGCTGTTTTTATTACTGTAGCTCTATAGTAGAGCTTGAAGTCAGGGATTGTGATGCCTCCAGAGGTTGTTTTATTGTACAGGATTCTTTTGGATATCCTGGGTTTTTTGTTTTTCCATATGAAGTTGAGTATTATTCTTTCCAGGTCTGTGAAGAATTGTGTTGGTATTTTGATGGGGATTGCATTGAATCTGTAGATTGCTTTTGGTAAAATTGCCATTTTTACTATGTTAACGCTGCCTATCCATGAGCATGGGAGATCTTTCCATTTTCTGACATCTTCTTCAATTTCTTTTTTCAGGAACTTAAAGTTCTTGTCATATAGGTCCTTCACTTGCTTGGTTAGTGTTACCCCAAGGTATTTTATGTCATTTGTGGCTATTGTAAAGGGTGATGTATCTCTGATTTCCTCCTCAGTCTCTTTGTCAATTGTATATAGGAGGGCTACTGATTTTTTTGAGTTGATCTTGTATCCTGCTATATTGCTGAAGGTGTTTATAAGCTGTATCAGTTCCTTGGTTGAATCTTTGGGGTCACTCAAGTATACTATCACGTCATCTGCAAATAGGGAAAGCTTGACTTCTTCCTTTCCAATTTGTAGCCCCTTAATCTCCTTATGTTGTCTTAATGCTCTGGCTAGAACTTCAAGTACTATATTGAATAAGTATGGGGAGAGCGGACAGCCTTGCCTCGTTCACGATTTTAGTGGAATTGCTTTGAATTTCTCTCCATTTAATTTGATGTTTCTGTAAATTGCCTTTATTATGTTGAAGTATGTTCCTTGTATTCCTGATCGCTCTACTACCTTTATCATGAAGGGGTGTTGGATTTTGTCAAATGCCTTTTCTGCATCTAGTGAGACGATCATGTGGTTTTTTTCTTTGTGTTTGTTTATATGGTGTATTACATTGACGGACTTTCGTATGTTGAACCACCCTTGCATCCCTGGGATGAAGCCTACTTGATCATGGTGGATAATTGTTTTGATGTGTTCTTGGAGTCTGTTTGCCAGTATTTTATTGAGTACTTTTGCATCAATGTTCATGAGGGAGATCGGTCTGTAGTTCTCTTTCTTTGTTGTATCCTTGTTTGATTTAGGAATCAAGGTAATTGTAGCCTCATAGAAGGAGTTTGGTAATGTTCCTTCTGTTTCTATTGTGTGGAACAATTTAGAGAGTATTGGTATTAACTCTTCTTTGAAGATCTGGTAGAATTCTGCGCTGAAACCATCTGGTCCTGGGCTTTTTTTGCTTGGGAGACTTTTAATGACTGTTTCTATTTCCTTAGGGGCTATTGGACTATTTAAATAGTTTATCTGGTCTTGATTTAAGTTAGGTATGTGATACCTATCCAGAAAATTATCCGTTTCTTTTAGATTTTCCAGTTTTGTGGAGGAGAGTTTTTTGAAGTATGACCTGATGATTCTCTGGATTTCCTCAATATCTGTTGTTATGTCCCCCTTTTCATTTCTGATTTTGTTGATTTGGATGCTCTCTCTCTGTCTTTTGGTTAGTTTGGATAAGGGCTTGTCTATCTTGTTGATTTTCTCAAAGAACCAACTCTTTGTTTCATTGATTTTTTTGTATTGATCTCTTTGTTTCTATTTTATTGATTTCAGCTCTCACTTTGATAATTTCCTGGCGTCTATACTTCCTGGGAGACTTTGCTTCTTCTTGTTCTAGAGCTTTCAGGTATTCTGCTAAATCACTAGTGTGAGATTTCTCCAACTTCTTTATGTGGGCATTTAGTGCTATGAATTTCCCTCTTAGCACTGCTTTCATAGTGTCCCATAAGTTTGGGTACATGGTGTCTTCATTTTCGTTGATCTCTAGGAAGTCTTTAATTTCTTTCTTTATTTCTTCCTTAAGCCTTTGGTGATTCAGTTGAGCATTATTCAGTTTCCATGAGATTGTAGGTTTTCTGTAGTTTTTGTTGTTGTTGAAATCTAACTTTAAACCTTGGTGGTCTGATAGAACACAGGGGGTTGTTCCAATTGTTTTGTCTCTGTTGAGATTTGCTTTGTGGCCAAGTATGTGGTCAATTTTAGAGAAGGTTCCATGGGGTGCTGAAAAGAAGGTATATTCTTTTTTGTTAGGATGGAATGTTCTATAGATATCGATTAAGTCCATTTGAGTCATGACATCAGTTAAGTCCTTTATTTCTCTGTTAAGTTTCGATTTGGGAGATCTGTCCAGTGGTAAAATTGGGGTGTTGAGGTCTCCCACTATTAATGTGTGGGGTTTTATATGTGGTTTAAGTTTTAGTAATGTTTCTTTTACATATGTGGGTGCCCTTGTGTTTGGGGCATAAATGTTCAGAATTGAAACTTCATCTTGGTGGATCTTTCCTGTGATGAGTATATAATGCCCTTCTTGATCTCTTTTGATTGATGTTAGTTTGAAGTGTATTTTGCTGGATATCAGGATGGCTACATCTGCTTGTTTCTTAAGACCGTTTGATTGGAAAGTCTTTTCCCAGCCTTTTATTCTTAGGTAGTGTCTATCTTTGAATTTGAGATGTGTTTCTTGTATGCAGCAGAAAGATGGGTCCTGCTTTCATATCCATTCTCTAAGCCTGTGTCTTTTTATTGATGAGTTAAGTCCATTGATGTTAAGGGATATTAATGACCAGTGATTGTTCATTCCTGTTATTTTTTGGTGGTAGTGTGTGTGTACTTCTCTTCTTTGGGGTTTACTTCTCTGGCTTTATCTATTTCCTGTGTTTTCGAGGGTGTATCTGACTTCCTTAGGTTGGAATTTTCCTTCTAGTGCTTTCTGTAGGGCTTGGTTTGTGGATAAGTATTGTTTAAATCTGGCTTTGTCTTGGAATGTCTTTTTCACTCCGTCTATGATGATTGAAAGTTTTGCTGGGTATATTAGTCTAGGCTGGCATCCATGGTCTCTTAGTGTCTGCATTACCTCTGTCCAGGACCTTCTGGCTTTCAAAGTCTCCATTGAGAAATCGGGTGTTATTCTGATGGGTTTGCCTTTATAAGTCACTTGGCCTTTTTCCTTAGCTGCTCTTAATATTCTTTCTTTATTCTGTACGTTTAGTTGTTTAATTATTATGTGGCGAGGGGACTTTTTGGGGGGTTCTAGTCTGTTTGGTGTTCTACAGGCTTCTTGTATCTTCATAGGCATTTCCTTCTTTAAGTTGTGAAAGTTTTCTTCAATGGTCTTGTTGAATATATTTTCAGTGCCTTTGAGTTGGTATTCTTCTCCTTCTTCTATCCCTATTATTCGTAGGTTTGGTCTTCTCATGGTGTCCCAAATTTCCTGGACATTTTGGTTCATGACTTTATTCGCTTTATGTTTTCTTTGACTGATGAATCTATTTCTTCTACCGTATCTTCAACGCCAGAGATCCTCTCTTCCATCTCTTGCATTCTGTTGGTTATACTTGCGTCTGATGTTTCTGATCGTTTACTTAGATTTTCTATTTCCAGCATTCCCTCTGTTTGTGTCTTCTTCATTTTTTCTATTTCCCTTTTCAGGTCTTGGACTGTTTCCTCCATTTGTTTCATTGCTTTTTCATGATTTTCTTTCAGTGCTTTATTGTTTTCTTCCAGGACTTTATTGTTTTCTTCTACTCTAATTGTCCTTTCCTCTAGGTTTTTATAGCGCTCTTGCCATTTTTTGTCTTTTCCTCTATATAAGCCTCTACCTTCTTCATCATGTTATTCATAAGGCTATTTTCTTCTGCTTCTTCCGATTTTTGATGTTCAGGTCTAGATGTTGGAGGAGGGCTAGGTTCTGGTGATGTTGTATTGCTCTTCATGTTGTTGTATGTACTTCTGCTTTGATGTCTGCCCATCTCCTTGTGGTTCGATCTTGGTTTTATCAGCGCACTTGGTCCAGACAGAGCTGACAGAGTCAGGAAATCTCTCTCTCTTGTCCAGATGGGAGCTTTCTTGTCCAAATGGCAACTCCGGGGCAGGATGGGAGCTCTTATCCAGAAGGGAAGTCCGGGGCAGGATGGAAGCTCTTGTCCAGACAGGAAGTCTGGGGCAGGATGGGTGCTCTTGTCCAGAAGGAAAGTCCAGGGCAGGATTGGAGCTCTTGTCCAGACGGGAGGTCCGGGGCAGGATGGGAGCTGGGTGTCGGTCTCTAAGTCTCAGGAAGTGGCTGGGGTCTCAGGGGGATGGGCGTGGGGGCAGGGCGTGGAGATTGCAGGGTCTGCCAGGGGTCTTGGAGAAGGGGAGCCTTCTTTGTAGGACTAGAAGGGACCCTGCCTGGTGGCCAGACCCTGGGGCCAAGTTGGGCAGGTCTTCCCCGGAGTGGCTGGTGCCCAGGGATGGGATCTAGGCTGAGCTGGTACACTCACCTCTGGTCCAGAAGGGAAGTCCAGGGGCAGGATGGAACTCCCTCTTTAGACCAGGCTATTCTCAAATTCACAGAGATCTGCCTGCCTCTGCCTCCTGAGTGCTGGGCTCAAAGATGTATACCGCCCAGTTCCTTTTTAGTAGCAATCACAACAATTGCTGAATTCCTCTCTGTCTTTGTGGGGATGATGTCATAGTTCTCTTACCCATGAATTAGAGGCCATGCTTGTCAGCTCAGACACCACTGTCAGTGTGATTCTGGGTCTGCTTCTCAGCATGTTCACCTTGTCACCTTCACCCTCATTTCCTGCTTCATTGTGGTTTCCATATGCTGAAGATCTGCTGTGTGGAGGCCAGGCTCAAAGCTTTCTCTACCTGTGAAAACTACCTACCTCTTGTCACCCAATTACATGGACTAGAAACCTCAGTCAAGGAATCTCAGAAAAGAAGATTTCTCAATGTTGTAGATTTACTTCCATGTTAAACCCCACAACTTACATCCTGAAAAATAAACATGTAAAAATGCTCTAAGAAAGAATAGAAGCCTAAAAATATTTGAATATCTGAAGGCTTATATAACCAAGTTTGTTATTATCTTATAAAAATAAAAAAGTGGAAATAATTCTATTTTAGAAAGGTAATTAAAATGCGTTATTTATAATTCCAACAAATATGTAAAATAGAACTTCCTTCTGCTGAGAAAAGCATGTTAAAACTTCACAATGCCATCTATTTAAGTAGCAAATTACAAGAGACAATTTTGAGAGATTTTTAATGAAATAATCATCAGTAGATTTTAATCATGAGTGTGATTTTTATTTTACTAAATTGGAATTATACTAGTATTCTAAGATTCCCTTTTCTAAGTAATAAAAAGCAAAATTGCATAAGGAGCAATTGCTATTTTAATATTTTCAGTATGAGATACTATAACTCAGGTTTAAAGTGATGGATGTTATTGACTAAAAAGAGGAAAACTATTGTCTTAATTTCTACATGGAAGGTATTCTGCTGAAGCAAGGAGCCCTCCAAAACTGTGGATGAACTCAGAGCTGAACCTCATGTCCCTAAGACCCTTGAAACTGTATGTCTTTTTAAATATGTATTTATAATGCATTATTATGTTGTATGATGAGGTGAGACAACAACTTGCAGTAGTCACTTCTTTCCTTCTACCATGAATCTTGGGAACCAAATCCAGGTTATTTATTAGGTTTGGCAGCAGGCTCCTTTACCCCTAAGCTGTCTCACCCATCCTAAATTGTATGTCTTTTTGTTTGTTTATCTGATAAAATTTTATTCTTCACATATAATAAAATGTGTATATATATTCTCCCTGCTGAAATATTTTTATTTTCTTTCATTCTTCTCTCACCCATGACTGTAATTTTCCCTCCTCCACTCTTCCCAATCCCCCCCCACACACACATATTCTGTCTCCCCTAGACCACTCCTGTTTCCCTCCAAAACAGAGCAGTCCTCATAGGAATATCAACTGAATATGGCATAAGAAGTTACAATAAGACTAGCCCAAACTTTCATATCAAGGCTGGACAAGGTGATCCAATAAGAGGAAAGGGGTCCCAAGAGCAGGCAAAAGAGTCAGAGATACCATCCAATCCCCCTATTAGGAGTTCCAGAAGAACACCCCGCTACACAACCATAACTTATGTGCACAGGGCCTAGCTCAGACCCATACAGGATCCCTGATTACCATTTCAGTCTCTGTGATCGCCTATGAGTCCTGCTTAGTTGATTTTGTAGGCTGTCTCCTCATGGTGTCCTTGACCCCTCTGGCTCCTATATTCTTCTTCTCTTCTATGGGGTACACCTGGTTCTGTCTGGTATTTGGGTTT
>CABHPP010097898.1:20879-38325 GCA_902168425.1 Peromyscus attwateri | reverse complement strand
TATTTTTTAATTTTTAAATGGAGCTGGAGAGATAGCTCAGCAGTTAAAAGCACTTGCTGCTCTCACAGCGGACCCAGGTCCCATTCCCGGTGCCCACATGGCTGCTCACAGCCTTCTCCAATTCCAGATCCAGGGATCTATGCCATCTTCTATCCTACAGGGACACCTGCATGCACACAGTACACCTGCAGACCAGTACGCACACATACATATACACAAATACAAAGCAAATAAAGTTTAAAAAATACTACATTTGCTTACTGATTTTGTGTGTGTGTGTGTGTGTGTGTGCGCGCTCGCGGGCACGCATGCTCGCGCATGGAGGTCAGAGGACAATTGTAGGAGTCAGTTCTGTCCTTTCAGCATCTTGGTCCAAGGGAATTGAACTCAGGTTGTCAGGCTCCTGAATGGAGAAGCAGCTACTTGCTGTGGGTGAGTCTCAGTGGGAGACTGCTTGCCTGGACTGCAGGAGACTCTTGATTTTCAGCACTGGAAAAAAAATAAGGAAGAAAAGGAAAAATGAGAAAAGAACAAAGGAAGTGGTTACCTCCACCCACAGCAGCAGCGCTGGGCCTGTGCTCTGCCTCAAGAGCTGGGCCTTCCTATAAACGGGGCTGTGAGCAATCAGGCAGGAGACACACACCACACAAGCCCCAGGGGCAGCATTTTAAATCATGGCTCATGCTTGCAATCCCAATGCTAGGGAAGCAGAGGCAGGAGGATTGTTATGAGTTAAAGCCAGCCTGGGCTTAATATGTGGAGGGAGGTGAGTGTGCTGGAGGTCAGAGGTCAACTTTCAGGAGTCAATTTTTTTTTCCATCGTGTGGGTCCCAGGGAGTGAACTCAGGTCATCAGGCTTGGAGACAAGTGCCTTCACCTCCTAAGTTATCTCACGGGCACTTATGAAGACTTAGCAAATGTTCATCAACCCCAGGACAAAACAGCTGAGACGTTAATCTGCACACGGCTTCCCTCCCTACCTCCCTGCTCCATAATTTGCTGGGTCTTTTCTCACACCAGTAAATGGTCCCATCTGCAGTGTTCACAGCTTCTCATAATTCACAGACTGGATAAACCCATTATTTATTTAACCAAATACCTACTGTTGCGAATTTTCTTTTTTAGAATATATTAAGGTTGGTCCCAATTTTCTCTGTGGAAGCAAATTTACAAAGAACATTTTAGGAGCGGAGTCTCAAGACACATGACTGAGAGCAAGCTGCTCAAAACTGTGTGTATTTTAGAGCTTGTGGCTACACATGACGTATACTCCCAAGAGGAATGTCACCAAGTTCTGCCTTCCTCAGATCTTCCATCATGCTGAGTATCACCATTCAAGACTTCTTTCTGCTCTGGGCTGGAGAGATGGCTCAACGGTTAAGGGCACTGGTCGCTCTTCCAGATGGACCAGGGTTCAATTCCCAGCATCCATGTGGCAGCTCAGAACTGTCTGTGACTCCAGTTCCAGGGGATCTGACACAGACACACATGCAGGCAAGACACCAATGCACATAAAATCACAATAAATCTTAAAAAAAATAACAAAATAAGCCTTCTGCTCCCCACTGGAGAGCATCTCCCTCACGTTTCTCCCCTTCTTACGTTTTTTAAAAATTTTATTATACTTATTTATTTATTGTGTGTGTGTGTGTGTGTGTGTGTGTACACATGGTGCATTTATGCACGTGTGTATGTGTGTTTCCATGTGCCACAGCACATGTGGCAGAAGACAACTTTTGGGAGCTGTTTCTCTCTATCCATTGTGTAGATCCCTTGGAGACAGGGCACATTTACCCACTGAGTCAACTCATTGGCTCTTTAAAAATGATTATTATTACTATTCATGTGTGTGTACATGTCTGAGGGTGCCCAGGGAAGCCAGAAGAGGATGTTAGAGTCCCTGGAGTTACTGATGGTTGTGAGCTGCCTACCATGGGTGCTGGGAACTGAACTCTAGTCCTCTGAAAGAGCAACAAACAGTCTTAAGTACCGAGCCATGGCGCTAGCACCCTTTCCTTCTTTCTTTTTTTGAAATGGGGTTTTGTATAGCCCAGGCTAGGATCAAACTCGAATATAGCCGAGGATGATCTTGAACTTCTGATCCTCCTGCTCCCACCTTCTACGAGGTGCCAGGAACGTAACCTCAGGCTCTGTGCTTGCTAGGCAGGCGCTGTACTGTTTGAGCATCATCCCCAGCCCCACTCCACTGGCTTTACCAGCAAGCTTTCTTCCTTGTCATCAGCATCTTGGAAATCCTGATGCAGGTCTCCCCTCCACCCCCACCATGCGGCCTCTCAACATCTGATCCCCTTGCTGTCCAATCACTTTCTTTTCTTCCCCAAATATCCTTTCACAGACTTTCATGAGATCAGCCTCTAAAACCTCCCTTGGGATGCTGCTGTTGCAAAGGCCCTCAGCACCTGTCTGTCCTCTCTTGGGTCCTCAACAAATGTGTGATCTATGAAAAAAACAAAAAAGAGCACCAGGTTGAATAAGCTTCAAACCATCCTCAGAACTCAGTGACATCTCAGTGACTGTAGAGCGACCTCATCAGTGAGTCCTATATCCATGGAGTCAGACCTGGGCTGTTCTGTTGGGAGGAGGGAGAGTGCTATGGAGAGTCAGGGGCGGGGTGGTTGAAAGAAGCAAGTCACTAGGACTTGCTTTTAAAGGACACGCCATCCCCACGTGTGTGTCTTCTTTGCCATCTTCCCTTTTTCCTTCACACCACCATGAATGAGGTGACCTTCCTCTGCCATGCCCTTCGGCCTCCCAACACGCCACAGACCATGGACAGAAACCTCTGAGGCCAGGAGCCAGAGAAACCATCCCTTCTCCAGTTTGTCTCAGGCCGCAGTCAAGGCGACAAAAAGTCCAGTCCGCTTGGTTCCATCACTGCAGTCCAGGTTTCAGCAGCTAGGATGGACAGAGCTGCTCGTTAGAGCGCTGGTGTGCCTTCAGAGAGCTTGCCTGCATGTTCCTGGAAGCCTGGGGCAGTGAGGAGGAGGGAGAGCCTGGGGTGGCTGTTCTAGAATGAGCATCTCCCTCCTGGAGATGGAGAAGACCGCCACTGTCTCATGGCAAGGGTCTCTGTTTTGTTCCAGAACACATTTCCATGCCAGCCAGGGTCTAGACAACTTTTTGTTTTGTTTTGTTTTGTTTTTCGAGACAGGGTTTCTCCATGTAGTTTTGGTGCCTGTCCTGGAACTCACTCTGTAGAATGGGCTGGCCTCGAACTCACAGAGATCCTCCTGGCTCTGCCTCCTGAGTGCTGGGATTAAAGGTGTGCACCACTGCCACCTGGCTTGACAACTTATTTTTGATTCCATAAATGTTTTGGGAAAAAAAAGCCAAAGGGCACTGGGGAGTCTCACCTCATGTCTGTGGGTGACCTCCACCATGCGCTCCAACCAGCTCCCTCCAGCTTTAGCCAGACACTGATGTTCTATAGAGCTCAGGCTGGTCGCCACTGATCGATGTTCCCTGCGATTGTCATCAAAGCAAAGGTCTGCAGGGCTGTCTGAGGGTGGCCTCCCTAATCTCCTTGGTGATCTCAGCAAACAGCAGTTGGCAGAAGTGACATGAAAAGCTGACGCTGGCCCAGGTGTGTGACATTCAGATGACATGTCCTGGGGGACTGGGGGCTTTAAAAAATATACATATTCTTAGTATATGTTGTGGTGTGTGTGTGTGTGTGTGTGTGTGTGTGTGTGTGTGTGTGTGATCAGCAGGGTATATTCTCTGCTTCCATCATGTGGGGCCTGAGGATTGAATTCATGTTGTTAGACTTGGCAGCAAGTAACTTTACCCACAAGGCCATCTCACCAACCCAAAGGGCTCTTTCTTCTGGGGACCTTTGGGACACTTCGTCACCCTGGATGAGGAGCCAAGCAGCCAATGCTTCTCTATCTCTTCCTGGCTGTCTCTGAGAGAGTGTGCCCTTGCCACCTGCCTCCTTGGTATCTGCTATGTGATTCAGATTAACCACTACTGCTCATCACTATCAGCAACAGAAGCTGGAGAAACACAGGTGACCCCCCCTTCCTGAAAGTGAGGCTTAAAGTGGTCAAGGAGCCAGCTCAGAGGGGCCTCCATGGGTACAGGACACTGTGCCCACACAGGCAGCCAGGCTGCGGCTTGGTCTGCCTCCCTTGTGCGGGTCCTTCCGATCACACCACTGCCGGGAGACAGGGATGCAGGCAGTTAGGAGCTCATTCACCTCCCGCACTCGGGGTCCCCTCAATCATAGGCTCCTGCAATTTTCTGAGCTGTCGGCTCCCCACTTGGTCGGGTTTGCCTGCTGAGCCCTGTGGAGAAGAAATGAGCCTCGGGGACCCTGAGACCAGTGACTGCCTCAGCTTGCTTTTGATTAAAGCGAACCTGAGTATGAGCTGTGTTAGCGAGCTTGGTCCTTATTACTGTGGCTGAAAAGCCCCCGCTTGCCTGTGTGTTGGGTGGTATTGAAGGAAGGCTTCTGCTGTCCACCAGGGCCAGAACCTTCGTCAAGCCCAGGCTGGTTTTCCCTCCTCTGACTGTTTCCTGTCGTAGAATTATGATCGTAACTGTAGCAATAGTGCTAATAGCTGTTATCATTGGCCGAGTGCCTGCCGCATATTTGAAATGGTGTCTGTGTTAAGTTGTATATATTGAATGATGTAGGCATATGCTTATATATACTATGAAATGTAATCACAGAAACAGGAGTATGAATATTTACAATATCTTCATTCTTCAGAGGCTAAACTGAGTCTCAGAGAGGTTGAGTGACTTGTCTGGGGTCACACAGCCAGGAAGGAGGGAGCTGGGACCAACTTCCTGCTGCTTGGTGTCGGAGCCCCTGCCTGACCTTTGAGCTCCTGCCTCGACTTCCTACTCCTCTCTTTAGGTGTACCTCTGTGCTTGTCTGGCTCCAGCTACTTCCTCTCACTTTCCAAAAGAGACAGAAGCCAAGGTGCCACTCTCCCTCACCCAGGGTGTGGCTCTGTGGTTAGGCGCTTGCTCAGCAGACCACGTCCCCAGGTTTCATCACCAGCATTACAAAATCCAGCACTCAGTCAGTCACACTTGACGACACTAACCGGCCTGTCAACGCTTCCTATCTGAGCCCTTCTCATTAAAAAAAAATTAAATTACATTGTTTGTTTGTGGGTGCGTGCATGCCACAGCAGCACATATGGGGGGTCGGAGGACAATTTGCAGAAGTCAGTTCTCGTCTTCTACAATGTAGATTCCGGAGATCAAACTCAGGCCCTCAGCCTGGACAGAACACCGTTAGCCATTGACCCATCTCAGAGGCCCCTCCCTTTCATTCTCTTTGGGGTGCTCCTGTGCTCAGCCATGCACCAGATGGGTCACGTGACGGCAGCCTCGTGGTCTGTCTTTGCTTCAGCTTCAGACACCTGTTTTCTCATGGGCTGGATTTGACCCCGTGTTCCTGTCAACATGGTGTGACGACCTTGTCAAGAATGTGATTCCCAGAGCTGGCAGGTGACTCTGGTGACATAAACCATGTCTGTCTCTCATAGAGCTGTGACCAATCCAGGACCCCCAGGCTTTCTGGAGTTTCTCTGATAGGGTGACAGTGCGGTGTGTCTCAGTTATAGAGTTTAGACCCTTGTCTCAGCTGTCATGGACATGTGGCCAAAACTGCCTGACCATGACACATGATGGTCGGCAGCCACGTTTGCAAGAAGGAACGGAGGAGGAGGCCCAGGCCACAGCTCTGCAGTCAGACTCCATAGCAGCCCAGCTCCTGAGCAGCTGTAGCTGTACCTGGCCCACAGAGATTTGCAGTGAAGGGTTCAAGGGTTAGAATTGATTCGCAGAGTGTCCAGTACATGGAACAGTTCCTTCTGTATGAGCTGGGGTCACTTTCCAAGTCACACAAGCAAACTCAACAAAGTGTTGGGTATAGAGAATAGATTTAATCACCATACCCCCCCCCCTTCCCTCACTAACGATCGAAGCATTTTTAATTGGGAGCCCTGCCTGGCTAGTCAGGTCTCAGGAGCTCCTTTGAGCTGAGCGGGCTCTGGTAGCTCTGATCCTGGCATTCAAGGCAGCTCTGATTTGGGGTGACTGGGGTGGGGGTGAGGCCACATTCCTGCCTTGGCCACTGTGGAGTTGGGGTGGAAGCACCTGCTGGCTCCCCAGCCACCTGATCTTTTCAAGCTTGTAATTTCCCTTCTTCTCTATGTGAGCCCAGGGTAGCCCATTAGCCTGCATACAGGACTCCTCCTGGGATCCGTTTGCTCCTGGGCAGTAACTACTTCTCTGCTGGGCCCTTGGATCTGCAGGTCCATTGGAGCATCTGGAGGAGCAGCCAGAGAGCTCCGTGGAGTAGCCCTTCCCTCTTTCCACATCCAGCCTGTCCTGTCTCCTGAGGTGTCTAAGGGGAGGCCTCATGGCAGCCAAGTATGACTGGAGAGGTTTCCACCCTGAGAATTCCAGCAGCCCGAGTCTTGGTGGGGCATTCCGCACAAAGCCAGGTGGTACATTGTGCAGACAGCACATTTTGTGGGGCTCTATTGCTTGGTGGCTTTGGACCCTCAGAGTGTTGCTCCAGAGTTTGTAGTCAAGCTGCCACCCTCACAACCTGGATGGTTCCCACGGTGGCTTCCTCACCTCTTGTCACATCTCTGCCATGGCTGCAGGTCTGTTACTTCTGCCTGATGCCTTTAGGACAGAGGGCATCCAACAGGTGACACACAACCTCCATTTTCTTCCCACACATGGCTTGGATCCAGGAAATCAGTCACGGGAGGTTCCCTGGCATCCCTTACCCAGCTCAGCATCCTTCTCCACACTAGGGTCCAGGCAGCTGGGGGAAGTATCTGACTGGTTCCCATAATGAGTTTGGAGACCCAGGTCTGTCACGTGCAAACACATGCTCAGCCGCTGAGACTCCCCGCACCCCACCCCCACTGGTTCCCAGTGCCTGGCTCCATGTTAAAGGTTAGTTTCTTCTTTGTCACCTTCAAATGGGCTCTCTCCTCGTGGTGGCAACAAGGCTGCTGAAGCTTGGCCCCACATCTTCCAGGTTGGTGTCTGGTAACCGACACCAAGATCCACAGGTATTTGTAGCCCAGAGGACGGAAGGAGCCGCCAGCCAGCCTGGGTCAGGAGTGCAGCTCTGCCCTTCACATGAGCTGAGAGTGACCACCCTGGGGCCCTCCACCCACGGTCCAACTCCATGTTCTCAGGACCATCAGGTCTTCAAAGGGTCAGCATCCCTTAGGTCTCAAGGGTCTCCTCTGGCTCCTTGCAAACCCATCTTCTCTTAGGATGAGGGAGCAGCCCAGCCTTCCAGGCCCGCTGTGCATGTTCACATGGAGAGGGAGTTCACTAATCAGTGCCCCCATCTGCCTGTCATCTCCATCATCCCCCAGCCCCACCTGATCTTAAGACCCCAGCGCCTCCCTCTCGGTCCTGGAGGCTTGTGCTCCAGCCCAGGACTGCAAGCTCTGCAATGAGCACGCATGCTCTGCACAACTTCCTTTCCACTCACTCCACCGTCTTTGGGCAGAAGGCCGCTGTGGGGCCTCCTGCACGCCAGGCTTGAGTCACCTCTGGAATATGGCTTCTCACTGGAGGCCTATGGAGAACTGTTGAAAGGTGGAAGAACCCTAAGGAGTGGGTTGCCTCGGTAGGGCAGTTGATGGGTGGGAAACAGAGTGACTCAGAGAGGTATAGTAACTCACCCAGAGCCACACAGCACAGAGATGACAGGAACAAGGCTGGAGCAGAGGAAGCCTGTGGGGACTCCCCTGGCTTCTGAGGCTGCTCAGCTGAGAAGAGGTGGGGTTTAAAGCCCAGGACAAGCTGGAGTGAAGCCTTAGGCTCGGGCTCACACTAGGCCCCTATGAGTCTGGTTCTGTTTGCAGCCAGCTGGAAGCCAGCTACAGCCCAGCCAAGGGCTCATTTCTCTAGACACAGAATGTTCTAGGTCTCCTGCACCTGTGACTAAGTCCTGGCACCAAATGTTCTTCCCTCCTGGCTGGTTCTGCCTGGTGTGCCCTGAGCAAGAAGAAAGAAAACATTCTAGATCCTTCCACAGGACATGCTCCCAGTGAGTCAGGGGAGAAGGTACGCTGACTCGCTCCAACAGAAAGCCTGCTGTGCCATGGGGAGCGTGAGTTGGCCAGGACCCCCCTTCCACTCACGCTGCCGCTGAACCCCAGACTAGAACATTCTCCCCCTTTCTCTTGCCCCTGCCCCTCATCTCGTCTCTGCACTTTGCAGTTCCCTGGCCAGCATCCCCAGGGCAGCTGTGGCACAGTCCTTCCGTGGCCAGCCCTGTCCTCACCTCTCCAAGACTGTGAACGGCGAATCCGGGTTTTGTGTTGACGGCTGTTCCTTCCACCCCAGGCTCAAGGTCCTCTGAGCAAACCCAACAACCCTTCCTTGAGATGCTTGACTGCCGTTTGATAGACAGCTGTCGTAATTCATGGACAAATCCAGGAGCACAGTGTAAGCAGTGATCCTTAGCACTGGGTAGTGAGCAGCCTGTGCAGCTTACGTGACAGCCTGGGTGCACCATACGTTCAACAATGGGCTGTAATTGTAAATATAATGCAGTTCAAATGCCCAGATATACAAACCGAATCATTTAAATAACAAACCGAGTTTTTGCTCGGGGCTGAAGAGTCCATGCTTTGGTGAGGAGTGAAGCAAACTGGGTCAGTGATAAATAGACTTGCATAAAGAGGCTGTTTAGACCCTAAAGTGGGTCAGGGCTCAGCCCTGTGCAAATTAGCTACTGTTTATTTAGTGGCTTCTCTCTGGTGTGTGCGGCTGCACTGCTGGAGACCCAACTCATCGGAGGGTTGAATTTCAATAGAATATCCAAACTCCTTTTTAAAAATAGCCTTTCCGGGCTGGCCAGGAGGCTCAATGGGTAGAGGCACTGGCTTGCTCTGAGGTCTGAAGACCCAAGTTCAACTCCTGTACCCATGTGGTGGAGAGAGCTGGCATGCAAGTTGTCCTCTGACTTCCAGTTATGGCACTCACACACCTTCACACACACATACATGCACAAGCACACACACATACACACACACACACACACACACACACACACACACGCATGTGCACACGCACGCACGTGCACACGCACACACACCACATATACCTAATGTAATTCAATTTTAAGAAAAGCTTTTAGGCCTGGAGAGGTGACTCAGTGATTAAGAGCACTGGCTGTTCTTGCAGAGGACACGGGTTCAATTCCCAGCACTCACATGGTGGCCCAGAACCATATATAACTTCAGTTCTAGGAGACTGGACATCCTCTTCTGAACTCCTCGGGCACCAGAAATGCATGTGGCACACAGACTTACACAAAGGCAAAACAATACACACTAAAATAAGTCTTCTGGGGACTGGAGAGATGGCTCAGCAGTTAGGAGCGCTTGTTTCTCTTCTAGAGGGCCTCAGTTCAGTCCCAGCCCTGTGTTTGGCAGCTCACAACCACCTCTAATTCCAATTCCAGGGAACCGAGGCCCTCTTTTGGCCTCTAAGGGCACCTTCCCCCGCCCCCATAGTGGTGGTGGCATGTATCTCCTCACCTCCAAGCCTAAACTTACGGCTTCTAGCTCTTTGTAAAGAAAGCTTGCTGACACCTTCTTTAACCTCAGGTTTCCCACCTACTCAGTGTGAGTGGCAGAGAGGCCTCTTGGGGCTATTGCTCAGGTGGAGTGAGATTACCTGCCTGTGGCGAGCAACCCGAACACAGTCCTGCTCATGCCTGCAGCTCCCTCTTACCCCCACTTCGTCCACCTTGCTGACACCACTCCTCAGCTCCTTGCTATAGACAGCATAATGCACAACTGTGTTCCCACAACACTGCCTACAGCACAAGCTGAGGGCCGATGTTCTTCACAGACTCAGGCTGAGGTGGAAGGCAGCAGACATTGGTGCTTGGATTGAAAAATCCCATTCCCCACACTCTGCAGCTGGCATTGGGCAAGCTTTGTGACTGTCTCATGCCTCAGTTTCTCCATCTGCAGAACAGGGATGCAGTCAGTACCTGCTGCACAGGATGAAGTCCAGCACTCTGCCTGACATGAAGGATGGGGGCTGCAGGACACTCTGAGCCCCCAGTGTGCAGACATCCTAGTGGTAAGGTTTAATTCAGAAATTAGACATGATGAGAGTCTAACAGCTTCCACAACAGAACGCACATGACAGCACACTGCAATTAGAGCTATTATAAATGATTTCTGGAATGTCCTGTGTAATATTTTTGGACAACAGTAATTGTATTTTTAGACAGACAGCACTCTGTGCGTGTTGCCTGTGACTTCAACCTAAGAGTGTCAAATCTGATTCTTGCCCAGCAGGTGGAGGGATAGAGTCTGCCCTCACTCTTGGCCAACTCCCAGTGTCTTAGTCAACATGGACTGTACTTCTGTGAGTGCCCTGCTGCTCTGTGTCCCATGTGGACGGGCATGGGACACAGACTTGGGAGGGAGAGATCGGGGACAGCTGTGGATCTCCCCACAACTCATTAGCAGGGCAGGGTTCTCCACTGTTTGAGAAGGTCTTGGAGAAGGCAGTCCCAACTACCACTGACCCCTGCGCCCTGTGCAGGTGGCTGTGCTGGGGACAGTGTGAGGCCGGGGACAGTGTGAGGCAGGCTCCAGCTGGGGACGCAGAGGCAAGGCTGGCAGTCAGAGCAGCTTCCTTTGTACCACTTAGCTTGGGAGGAGAAGGCATGACAGACGAGCTGCCATCCCCGAGAGCCAGCTCTGAGCAGCCCATACATTTCTGCCTAAAAGAGTTTTATACAACCAGGCACTCACTCAGCAGGGCCGCTGTGTGTTTACCGACGTTTTTAAACGCACATCTCCCACAAGCCTATAAAGCCACAATTAGCCTGAGCCTAATTTATGAGCATGAGCTGTGGCTGAGGGAGAGCTGATGCTGTCCTGGCTGGCTGCGAGTAGCCGGGGGATGCTGGGACACAGTTGGAGAGAGGTTGTGGCTATGGGGGTGTCTCCATGACAGAAGGGGTGCAGAGGGTACCCTAATGCAGGTGCGCTCCCTCAGTAAAGCTTGTCTTAGTTCCCAGATCCTCACGACAGCTCTCGGGTCATCTCTGATGTTCCTCTCCATTTGTAAGTGAGGAAATCGAGACTC
This sequence comes from Peromyscus attwateri, assembly GCA_902168425.1. Classification (NCBI taxonomy): domain Eukaryota; kingdom Metazoa; phylum Chordata; class Mammalia; order Rodentia; family Cricetidae; genus Peromyscus; species Peromyscus attwateri. The sequence continues at coordinate 27,186 of CABHPP010097898.1, read as the reverse complement.
AGAGATGTTAAGTGACTTGGATGGGGGTCACATAGCAGTCTATCAGTTATAAGTATTTAGGGACTCTGAGAGCTGACAGTCCTATCCAGGCTTACTAATCATGGCCGTGTAACCACTGAGAAGTAACTCACTCTCTTTATTGTAGCTTCCATATCTTGTCGAGATGAGGATGACCAGAGAACCAATGTCCTTAGACACAGTAAGAAGGCCTCGGCCACACCCTGGTGGGCTTAGAACTGTGAAGGGGATTGGCTTCCAGCTCTGGAGACCAGAGGTTTGAAGTGGTTACTCCAGAGGCTCAGGGTGGGGTGAAGGGGAGGCAGACTCTGGCTCTGTGGAATCTGGCCATCCCTGGTCCTCTGTGATCATCTCCCAGCTCTACCTGTCTTCATCTGTGTCTCCCCGAATTTCTAACCCTCTTCTGTCTCCTGTGAGGACACATGTCACTTGGCGGAGTTAACCCAGAATGCTCTCAGAATGCCTAATTACGGGCTGGAGAGATGGCTCAGGTGGTAGAGAGTTTGCCACACAAGCATGGGACTTGAGTTTGATCCCTAGAACCCATATTTAAACAAATCTGGGCTTCATGGTGGGTGTTTGTAATCCCAGCGCTGGAGAGGTAGAGACAGGAACATCCTGGGCTCGTTGGCCCACCAGCCTGGCTGACAGTGTTCTGTGAGCTTGCTCTGTGTTCAGTGAGAGAGCCTATCTCAGAAACTAAGGTGAGAGTGATGAGGAAGACACATGATATCAACCTTCAGCCTTCACATGCACATGCGTGCACACCCCCAAATGCTTGTGTTCCCAATTTTCCAAATTAATTATATTTACAGTCTCTGGGTGGCCATGTCTTTGGGGACCCCCGACCAACTCACTGCAGCTTACTACAGGGATTCCACAGTGTGGTTCCTGCTATTGGCAGGGGTCAACGAGAAGCTTGTAGAGTGCCCCCAGCCCACTCTTGCCAGGCACACATCCAGCTCTGCTCTGGGTCTCCATCTCTGGGTCATGGGGCTGAAGACTTGCAGACTCCTGGCTACATGAAGGTACCCATGCTTGGTTCCTCCCAGATGAGTGCCAGTGAGGACAGCAGCTTATACTATGTGAGGTGATGGCTGGGGTGGGTCGCTTGGCTCTCAGGAAGCTTCTAGACCCCAAATGCTGTTTGAGGGGTGATTGTGGAAACATACCCCAGCATCTGCTGTGGGTCTCCCCCAGAAGCTCTGAGGTGGTTGCCCCAGCCCAGGGCAAGACACGGCGGCCTTGGGCCCTCCGGACTTGGGTGGCAAAGTACCTTGCCTTCTTGGGCCTGTCTTTGCTTGTGGGTAGCAGGATAGGATGAACACAGATGGACACAGACATCATCTTTTGTTCTTAAAGTAAACATTGGTTAGCTGTTATCAGTCTCAAGGCACAGACCTTGGACAATGAAGGAGAGTGACTCAGAGTCTCTCCTGTCCCAACCACCCAGTGACAATCACTGTCAGTGAGGGCTAAGGAATCCCATTCCCTAGCTTTTGTTTAGTTTTGGTTTTTTGAGAAGAGAGCCTCACCTAGCCCAGGGTTGACATGAGCTCACTAAATTGCGAGGGTAGCCTTGAACTCCTGACTTCCTTTCTCTGCTTTCCAAGTGCTGGGATCACAGGCGTGCACCATGGCTTTGGTGCTCTTTTTCTATGTGTAAATTTCATTCACTGGGTTGACGCTGTTGCTTTCATTCTGATCTGCTTCCCCACACAAGGAAGCCTTCACAAACACCCATTTTCAATGGCCAGATAACATTCCACAGGGTGAATGTGGGGCTGCTGTTGCCTGAGTCAGTATTGTTGGACACCTTAGTCTTCTCCAGGGTGGTGGCCATGATCAGGGCGGGCAGGAGGAGCCTGAGCTGTGGCCATCGGCCACCTGCACAGCTGTATGCCCAGCGGGAGCCACAGTCCCTTCTGTCAGCCCTCCTTACTGGCAGGCGGCTTTATCTTCATTTCTGATGGCTCTGCAGTGGTCCAGCCCTGACACTTCCTCTTTATGTCTCTCGATCTGGGAGCTTCTCTGTCAAGTAGCTAATGAACTGTAAACAGACACTCCAGTGTTCCGGGACCCTCTGAGGAGCTCTGGGAGGGAGGAGCTGCGAGCTGCTTTTGACTGTACCACTAAGAGCACAACAAAGGCGCCAGCAACAGCCTCCGGGGAGTCAGAGCCGGACAGCAGGCAGGACATTGCAGAAGGGGAGTGGGGAGGGTGGGAGCTGCCTGGGTTTCCCATTCCTTAGCCCAGGGCTTTGGACCCCGCCAGGGTCCCTGTCCTTGTCTTCTCCCCCACCCACCCAATCCAAGATGTCTCTAAACCAGGCCACAGCTGACCTATCCAAGGGAACATGTGAATTCCTGGGTCCCCAGATTGCAGAGCAAGGGTCACGGGGTTGGGTGGGGTCCCGACTTGACTCAATTACCAGACTACGCTGGGAAGCACTGACCTAAGCTGGGTCCCCACAAAGCTTGGCCCAGAAGCCCCCTCTCTGGGCTGCAGCTTCTCGGAACCAGCTTCTCTGCACACAGGTCTTCTGGGAGAGGGTGACTCTTCACCCTCACTGCTGCTTCTTAGGACCGAGCTTCCTGCAGGGTACCCAGCCAGCCCCCTCGTGCTTATGACACGGGGGAAGTGAGTGTGAAGGTGTGGGGGTTGTGGGTGCAGCGCTCGCACACTGATGTGGAAGGGGATCCGGGTTGCTGCCTCTCCCTCACCCGCCTCTGGAGGGAGGGAATTACCCGGAGGGCTCAGGCTTGCTTCAGCTCCTTCTCTGCTCCAAAGCCTTTACTGTGTGGTTCTCACATCACGCAGTCGCTCATTCTACAGCCACACTCTTTCAGAGCCGCGTCCGTCCGTCCGTCCGAGGAAGCCTCAGACCCCTCAGTGTTCACTTTTCACCCCCCCACCCCAGGCCCCTGACAATCGTTAATCCTTCTTGGCTCCCTGGCTGGCCTCATTCTGGACATTTTACATGAACAGAGTCACACTGCGTGTGGTCCTAGTGTCTGGCTTCAGCCTGCTCACCTGTGTTGCAGCAGATGTCAATGACACAGTCCTTTTTTCTGTTGAACGATATTCCACTGAATGGCTCGTCTGCATCTTGTTTGGTGGAATTTTGTGTATGTGCATGTGTATGTTTGACTGTGTGTGTGTGTGCATATGTGTGTGTGTATGAATGCGTGTGTGTATGTGAATGCATATGTGTGCATGGGTGTGTGTGAATGCATGCATGTATGTATGTATGTATGTATGTATGTTTGCCTGTGGGTATGAGAATGCATGTGTGTATGAGTATGTGCATGTGTGTGAATACATGTGTGTATGTGTATGTGTGTGTATGTGTGCATGTGTATGTGTATGTGAATACATGTGTGCATGTGTGCGTATGTGTGCATGTACATGCATGTGTGTGTATGTATGCATGCATGAATGCAGTTCAGGGGACTGAGTCTCATGAATGCTAGACAAATAACTACCACCCAGCTGTATTCCAGACTGACATTGGATTTTCTGCACTTAGGGGCTTTTACCATTAGTGGGGTTATGACTGTTTATGTTCAGAGTATTTTCTTTTTCCTCCTCTTCTTCCTCCTCCCTCTTCTGTTCTTCATTGTCTTTTTCTCTTGTTAGGGATAAAATCCAGTCTGCCTTTTAAGTTTTATTTATTTAATTTTAATTTTTGAGTCAAGGTTGTATAGCCCAGGCTAGCCTCAAACTCATAATGTGGCTGAGGATGGACAACCTTGAGTTTCAGGACTTCCTTCCTAAGTAGGGGGGTTACAGGTGTGCACCACCACGCCAGGTTTTTGTGGTGGTGGTGAGGCTGGAACCCAGGGCTTCATGCATTCTCGGCAAAGACTCACTGAGCTGCATCTCCAGCTCTTTTTCTGTTTTTGTAGCGTGAGATCCGACCTCATCAGATTGTCCCCCTCCCCCATCAGCGTTGCCTAATAGAATTTTGGTACTTGGTCCAGGCGCATTGAGTCCGTACAACTTCTAGTAAAAGACATTTCAGTGAGATAAGACGAGAAACAAACTCTCCACTTTCCCTGGAGCTATAGAAAGCCGATTCTAATCGGCTTCAGAAAAAATCTACCCTTGTAGATGCACTTCCTAAGAAAAGCGTTTCCGTGGCACGCCGGCCTCAGAGATGGCTGGGCTGTCGGCAAAGGCTCTTCACTCTTAACAAAACCCAATAATCCTGGTTGATTGTTTGACTGCATAATTTATTGCCCTTTAAGTGACTGTCCTTTCTCTTTGTGAGTGGTCCGGAAAGCAGAGGAGGGCCCTGGCTTGGTGAAAGCTGCCTGGGTCTCTGGGGATTCCTATCTGAAGCAGAAGCTGGAGGCCCGGGGGCTCACTGATATGACAAGCCAAGTATGATTCTTCACTTGGGTAATCTTGAGATCTTCATAGCCAGCCAGATGGACTCTGTTACATCTCCTTTTCAGACAGGACAGGGAAACATAGCAGGGATGACAGAGGGCCAGCGGCTGCACAGCTGGCAGATGGCGGAGTGTGGTGGCTTGACCCAGAGGCCACCCTGCTAAAGGAGGGGAGGGCAGTGCTGCTGGGCAGAGCAGCCGTTTGTTTTGTGGACTGAAGAGTGGGAAGCAGAGAATAAAGAAGCCAGAGGCTGCTGGGGAATGACGCATGTGGAAAAAGGGAGGGTGAGCCTCAGCCGCAGGAGCTCTGGGGCCAGGAAGGAAGAGAGAGGCTCAGACAAGAGGAGGGAACTTAGGATTCTCAGGTCAGGTCAGGTGGCTGGGGGTGGGGTGGGCATGGAAGACCAGACATGAGGAATCGCTCAGAAGATGCTTCAAGAATAAATGACGTTGGGCTGTAGGGTGAGAGGACATTCAAGGCTGATGCCTGTGGTGTGGCACAACTCAGGCTACTGGGCTGGACTTGGGTAGGGTGCAGACCTTGCTTTGGGGAGAACATGCTTAGAAAAGTACCCAAGTCACTCAGTGAATGATAAAGGGATGTCCAGAGGAGACTCTCGGTGCTTTATCCCTCTGCCAGGCTGACCAGGCAGTCCAGGCTGGTGCCCAGTGCAGCCTGTGTTCCTGCATCACTCTCCCCTGGGGGGTGAAAGTTGACAACCTAACAGTGGAGGGACTACCCAAGTGTTATGGCGCTTGGTGGAAGGATAGCTCCAGTCCAGGACTGTAGGCTAGTCTGCAGACCCCGTGAGACACCATTAAAAAAATGAATAGATGGGGCTGGAGAGATGGTTCAGTTGGTAGAGTGCTTGCCTGCATGCAGGAGGCCCTGGGTTCGATTCCCCAGCCCTGCAGACATGGCGGATAGCACAAGACGGCAGGAGAAACAAGTTCAAGGCTACATAGTGAGTTTGAGGCCCGTCTGGGATACATGAGATACTGTCAAAAGTGGGGGGCTGTGGAGGGGTGACAGTGTGAGAAGGGGAGACAGAAAGAGAAAGAAGGGACAGATAGAGGAGAGAGGGAGGGGAGAGAGAGAGAGAGAGAGAGAGAGAGAGAGAGAGAGAGAGAGAGAGAGAGAGGATGTTGCACTATGGTGTCTCACTTGGATCGTGGCTGGGAAACCCTTTGTCTCACACCATGTACCTCAGAGGCAACATGACGGGGCTAAAGCTTTGAAGATCTTTTCCCAGAAGAATGGGGAACAAAGTCCTGGCTGTCCCTATCCTGGAAAGTTACTCTGAACCAAAGATGTCATGCCCATCTTCCCAGGGCACCAACAGCCTCAGCTACTTCGGGCCAGGCCAGTCTAAGGTCAGCTACTCATCTGCTTTGTAGAGTGTCCTATCACAGGACAGAAGGGGTGGGGCTCCATCTTCAGCACATACACTCCCAGGCGGCTTGGTGCGGTGACCACTTAAGGACACCCCTGTGCCCCCTGAGGGGTAGTTGCTTTCTCTGTGTCTGTTGGTCAGGCTACCAATCCCTCTGGTAATGGTGTTGCCTTAGGGATGGACACGTGGTTCACGTGGGGCATTAGACTTTTATCCCATGGACTTGGGAGAACAGTGTTCTGGAAAGGTGTGTCTTGCCTGCCATGACCCTCTGGGATGCCTACAGCAGGGTGATGAACAGCAGACACGTGGACCTGAGCACTGGACAGACAGACGCCTGCACACTGCCTGATCCTCCACATGGTTCTTTGCTCTGTAAATCACAATGATTCCTTTCCTTTCCCTTTCTTTGCTTCCTTTCTTTTTTATCCCCTCCCCCAAGACAGGCTCTCTCTCTCTCTCTCTCTCTCTCTCTCTCTCTCTCTCTCTCTCTCTCTCTCT